>ML787328.1:141693-160058 GCA_009831015.1 Picea engelmannii
AAAAGAAGAAATCATTATTTAAATGATAAAGTAAGGTGACAAAGTCAAGGTGGATTATTTAAATAATAAAGAGAAGTGAAAAAAATTAAGAAATGATAAAGTAAGATGAGAAAATCAAGAAGGAATATTTAAATGATAAAATATTGGAGAAATTTCTATTTATAGAAAGTGGTTAACCCTAAAATAAGGAAAATAGGTTAAGTGACCTAGAAATGGGTTAAATGACCCAAAAATGGGTTAAGTGACCTAGAATATGAAAGTATAAATAAGATAGCAAGGGTCTCTTGTAGATCATCCTTTTTGTGGATCAATGGAGAGCTTCTTGTGATAATATCTTTTGGAGTATTGATGGAGAGCTTCTTGTGAGAGATTCCTAGGAATTTTTGGTGTGGAATACTTGAGCATATTGAAGATATATAGGTGAATGAGGTAACCAAGGATATCTAAGCAAAATTTCAGAAGAAAGGTGAAGAAAAGACTTTACATACCAGATTTGGCAGAGTTAAAGATAACAGTTTTGGATGAAACACATAAGAAACCGTATTCTGGTCATTCAAGATACCAGAAAATGATAAAAACACTTAGGCAATTATTTTATTGGCCTAATATGAAGGGAGAAACAACATAATACTTGTCTAGGTGCGAAGATTGTCATCTTGTAAAGGCCAAACACCAGCATCCAACTGACCTATTACAACCATTACCAGTACCAGAATGGAAGTGGGAGACCATATCACTGAACTTTATTAGAGGTTTGCCTCAAAATGAGAAAAATAATGATTCTATTATGGTTCTAATCAATAAACTCAGTCAATCTGCACACTTTATTCATGTAAAGTCTACTTTTAAATCTATAAACATCGCTGAAATATTTATTAAAGAAATTTTTAGATTGCATGGTATTCCTAAAATGGTGATTTTAGATAGAGACGTAAAATTCACATCCGCTTTTTGGAAAGAATTGTTTGCATGGATAAATACTAATTTGAATTTCAATACGAGTTATCATCCACAAATGGATGGATAGACCGAAAGGACAAACCAAATCATGGAGGATATGCTCCACATGTACGTATGAACAAAACCAAGCAAGTGGGAGGACTACCTACACTTGGTAGAATTTGCATATAACAATGGGCACAAAAATTCGGCTAAATTGAGCCCATTTGAGGTACTATACGTCATAAAGTGTACGAAACCAATTATATGGGATGACTCAGTTGAAAGACTCATGGATAGACAAGAGATGCTCCAAGAAATGGAACGTACAGTAAGAAAGGTACAACAAAACTTAAAGGCGACACATGACTAGAAAATAAGACACTTGGAGTTTCAAGTGGGAGATCATGTTTACTTAAAATTCAAAGCCCGAAAGAGTTCACTAAAGCTAGAGAATTGCACCAAGTGGGCACCCAGGTTTTGTGGGCCCTTCGAGATACTAGCTCGAATTGGACCCGTAGCATACCAACTCGCACTTCCTGCCAATCTAAAAATTCATAATGTATTTCATGTTTCTTTGTTGAAAAAGTATGTTCATGACCCTACTCATGATCGATTGGAACTTGGTGCAGGTGGAACTAGAAGGAAATTTCTATGTAGAACCCCACTGCATTCTGGACCGGAGAGAAATAATATTTCAGAACAGAGTTTTCGCTCAGGTAAAGGTGCGATGGAAGAACTTTAGTCTTGAAGAGGCCACTTGTGAGTTGGAGGGAGATTTGCAGAAATCTCTTCGAATCCTGTTCCAAGAAAGGAACGAACACTGAGGATAGTGTTTTATTGAAGGGGGAAAGGATGTGACGTCCCCAAAAATAAATTATTTTTGAATTCGAAAATTGTTAGGAAAATTATTCCATTTTTGGTAAATTCGAATTTGGAAACTTTTTTCCATTTATGACTATTGGGAAGAGATCTGATTTGACCCAACTAACTATTTGACTATGACACTTGTATGAAAACATAATATTTTATAATTATTACAGGAGGACAAATGGAACAACCATGTTAAATTCAGTTGACCATGACTCCAGGAGTGGGGAACATGTTGGAACTACCTCAAGGATGATTTTTACAAGTGGAAAATCATGAATTTGGCCATTGGCATCCCCTAAAAACTAGGGATTTAGAAAGCTGCGAAAATTCCCAAGGGAGGGAAAATACCTAGGCAAAAAGATTGTTTTATAGCATATGTGAGGAGGAAGGACATTTCCTAGTATGATGGAAAAATAACTATTGAGTACTTGTTGTTATGATCTCTAATTACTAAGTGTGAGGAAAGGAAAAGACTACTAATAGAGGAAGACATTTTTGAAGAGGAGATTCTGAGTTTTCCCTCATGGATTCATGGTTAGGATAGGGGGTGAACCGGGCAATTGATTTGGCTTCCCTATTCTACGGTTGGGAGGAACGTGGTTGTTTCCTTTGTATTCCCATGAACTGGTTCAGATATGTTAATATTTTCCTTCTCTGGTTGAATGATTATATATATCTAATGTAATGCATATGTTTGTGCTAAAGTGAAATATTTTTCATGGATAAAATATGTTTGTTTGTGTGAAGTTTAGAACAGATAACCAGATTATGGATTTGTCTCTTCTGTAATTGAATTTCTCGGTGGAACTATATATCTATAATTGGATTTGAAAAAGTCTGTATATATATATATATATATATATATATATATATATATATATATATATATATATATAATTTCATGTGTATCTCTGTAATTAAATTTCAGAAAATTCATATCACTTAGTTGAGCCTTCCTTTCTCGTATAACATTGAAGGGGGAGAGATACGAGATAGTATGGACCCTATGGACAATACATATATAATTCTATATTACACATAGAATTATATACATTTATATATGGATCTATTTGTAGTTGGTACTTTGCATAGGCGTTATTGATTAAACAAAAATTGAATGACTACACCAGAAACTCACTTATACAGAGATCTGATGTCATATTATAAAAGAAGACACATTCTTCCAACATGCAATCAACCACATTTCGTATAAAGAAAATACTGAATCCAAGAGTCTAAAACTACTCCTTAAATCTCGTTACAATACCAAATAGAATTGAATAAGTTTCGTTGTTCTGATATAAGATAAAGATAATACAAAGGTAGAATAATCCATAAGGACAAAGATTCAAAGATATATAATGTCATAAATCATACGCTGATAGAACATTTAAGATTTGACTTTCCTTTTGGACAAAATAAAAAGACCCAAATGAAATAATAACCATTGTATTAAGTGATTTACAAGTTATTGAGTGATGAGTATACATGAAAAACTGTCCACATGGTGTTTGTTGCAGTGGACGACATAGAAATGGCAATATACAATCATACAATTATGTACATATAACATGTAATTGAAAACTCCTACTAGTCTTATAGAAACCCGCTTAAACAATCTAAACACCAGTAGATATATATGTATCTATATATAAATCTGCATATATAGATAAGCATTATGGAAATAAATCTCAGAATCGTAACCTTACTCTACCTTTACCTTGATCACTCAGATCATTATATCCACTCAATGTTAGATCCAATCTAGCTATTACAAGTTAAGAACAAAGCATTTCGACCGTAAACTAAAGAAATGTCGAAATGAAGTAAAATGATATAGTATTATAGATCTAATCCAATTCGATTTTCACAGTACAACATTCAGAGTTTGAAACTGAATCTTCAATCTAAATTATAATCATAGAAATTAAATTGTAGAGTAGGGTGAAACCCAAATGATGAGGAGATTCGATTAACTCAATAGTCATTTCATTACTTCAAATAAACAGGGAAATCTTGTAGATAAATCTTTGAAGGAGTCATACTTATAGTAATCGGACCCGAACTTTAAGTTTACATTTGGGAATTTTTTTCCCTTTCCAAGCATGATAGGAAACTGAGGGAAAATATACAGAACGACTACATTTAAATTTGCAACCGTGAATGTTCGAACATCGAAAGGGTTACATAAGGGAACTAGAATACATTTTTCACCGAGCACGAGGATGAACATCTGAAATCTTTGCATAGATGAAACCTGGAAGAATTACCATTTACGAATATTAGTAATTTATATACTAGGAAAAATTTAAGAAGATCGCCAAAAGTGTGATAATGGTTATTAACGAATTATACCAAGACATTACTTAACTTCTGATTCATGGCTCACATCTCTTCTTTTTCCTTGTCTCCTTGCGTCTGGACAGATGCCCGGAGCCGAGGGTGGATGGTGCAATAACTCTCTGATGGGTACCCTCGCATCAAACAGGGCCCATCATTAGTGATACATTTCAATTCTTGAAATGACTTAAAACAACATAAGGAAAATCTTTACACAGTATCTAACGAATAATTAAATACAATAATCGACTGTACTAAGTCCCTTGTAATACATAAATGACACATAGCATATTGGGCGTAAACATAGCATAAGTCTTTCATTTTAAACCAGGAGTACACCTAGCTAGTTGAGCCTAGTCTACCAGAACCAAACTACACAGAATTGTATAAGTCAACAAATAATACAGAGAGGCTCCAACCAAATTTTATAGAGCATACTTCTTTGGAAAGGCCTTAGATATAGAGAAAAGAGCAACGCAGGAGAAATTCCAGTTAAGTATCATTGACACTATGGAGGTAGTGTAACCCCTATACAAAGAAAGAAAAACAAATCACACAGTAGGGTTATCCCTCCCCCAAAAAAGAAGACTTTCCCTCAGACTCACGAATATTCGGCTATGAACCCCGACGTACGACAGAGGGTTTACAAAAACCCTAGATCCTAAAACATAGATAAACAAATCTAATAATTCCTCTCTATAAAAACAGGAGAAACATCAACAACCTCAAATAAAATCACTTCTCCAGGATTAAGTATGACTCCAAAAGTAATACAAATAAGTTACCCAGAAAGGATAATTCAACTGGAATGAAAAAAAACAAAACATGACGGTGATTACAGAATGAAAAAATTGACACGTAATGATTTCCGAAAGATGTACCACCTTATTTAATAAACCATGGTATTATGTTTAAGGAAGAACTTACCAAGGATTCAGACCATGCCGTCTATTACAACAATGGAGTGCCACCATGGCAACAATCTTCACCTCTGTAAAATTTGATACACAGAGCCTCTTCGTAGAACTCAACAATGACAAATTGTGAACCTACTCAAACCCTAAGTGATGCCTTGACGTCTCAGAGTAAATTTGGAAAGTGCAGAGGATGGGTTAGCCATGTGACAATGGAAGAGTCATTGTGACACATTGGGTATAGAGCCAAGTGAATACAATGTAATTCGCAAGACTGCGATTAATGATGGTTGTAGTGCCTTAACTACCCTGACAGTGGACCATCTCTTCCACTTAAAGAATTTTGTGAATAGACAACTTCATGAGTCGACGAAAAGTAAATCCCATTCACACCCTCTATGTTAGTTTGAGTCAGCAATTCTATCCTCGTTGTCGAATTTCCACTGGTCTTTGGATTAGAGATTTCATTACAATCAACATATTGGTTCTAAGAACCATTAAATGACTGTGACTTGGTAGTTATTGTAGTTACCTGGTATTAAACCCGACCCCGTGGCTATTATGGATGGAAACTAAATAAAGTATCCTAGGTTATATTAATCAGGTGGACTTGGGCGCGAATTCTTGGAGGCCTTATGTTAAAAGGTGAGTTGTAGTATGAATCATAAGACTACACATTATAGACATAGTCCTATATGCATATAGGTAAATAGAATGAAGGAAAAAAGGGATTTTCTAAAGCCTTGGGGGTTTTCCCTGATAACCTTTCTACTCGAGGTAAGTCAAGATGATATAGTTAGAACATCTTGTGGTAAGTAGAATTTAGGAATTTTATAACAAAGTTTTATAACTTAGGGATCCCCTTCTTCTACCAAGTAATTATATATATATAAAACAAAATTATGGAAAATTTGAGGTTCATTACATCTAGAGGGTGCACTTGTTATTTTGAATGCACTAAATCCAAGAGTAAGTCTTGGAAAAGGTCTTTGTTACTTTCCATGAAAACACACGCATAATTTTCTAGATGATATAAGGATATCATATACAAGTTTATACCTTTGAAGTCTTGTATCATTATCCAACTTGTCTTCCAATATGAAACTATATACCATCCTGACAAGAAGAACTTAGAAACTGAATCAGAAGATTCAATGATTAGAGCAAGCCAGAAACTCTAAAATTTCAATTTTGACCACAAAATCAATTTGACTAGAAGTCAACCTTTGACTTTGACTTTGACCAAAAATTCAAACCTGACATTTTTGCTAGATGAGGAAACCAAGAGGTGAGATAGGATAGGGTGCACTATGATGTCAAGGAATCAGGTTAAATTCTTCACCATAAGTGACCGAATATAAGGGTTAGGGTTTGTCGCAACTACATAACCAAAAAACCTAACTACATTTGTAACTCGTGCCACAATGAGCTTAACATATAACTTCCCAATCTATATTCTAGTGGTTACACTGTCTAAATATAGTGTTTTCCCATAACCTATTAGAATTAAAAGATATGTGCTCATTTTTCCATAGACAATATCTTAATATTGTCACCCAACCATAGGCACGAAACCACCCTTGAGCACCGTAACCTTGACAGATAGAATAATTTAGGAAGTAATACGAGACCCAAAAGATAACCAAGAGATAACATATCTATCTTACTCCAAGAATAGCTCACCAAAATAGAAAGTCCATAAACTAGAAAGAAAGACCAAAATCCCAGCTGCAGTAGTTGTAACTACACTCCTCCAAACTTGCACATCACTTGTCTTGTGTGAGATGTGAGAGTGTGACAGACCAAATGAGCTCAAGAACCATCTATTTATAGTGCTTTTTGTCTCTTGTCTAGGTTGACTTCTTATTTTAGAGGCCAATACTGAAATATTAATTCTTTTAATGAGCTTACATGTCTTCTAGGGTTTCTATACACATGTTTAGGGTTTTCTCCAGCTTCTGGAGTGTTCTAATATGGTAAGAGGTTATACATGGAGGTTAATACCTAACACAGATACTATAAAATCAACATATTAAAGGTATTTTTAATCAATTTAATTATTACCGTGAGATGCCTTGAATTTGACTTTGAGCCTACGACAATCTCAGGAACAACAGGTTCATTGGAATATTGACCTAGTGGAGGGTTTTACATATAATAATAAATATAACATTTATTAAAGGATTAGAGTTAATGGAAATCAACCTATTATTATATTGAATTATCATATTTTATTACACAATATATGGTAGGGATATATTTTCCTCTACTCATTTTTAGATTGAGTCATTCACATATTTTAATAGCTTAAATGGGGAGAAAAGAGAAATACTATAAAATTACATTTCTATATCTCATAGCATAGTATTTACCCCAATATATAAATTTCATCCAAGGGAGAAATATTCATAAATCAGATTGTACGAAAATCCTATTTTCTTTTAAGCAGATTTTTGGGCCTTATTAGACTAAATGTTTAACTATTTGTAAAATAGGGGAGCATATTACAATTAAGCACTCAACCACTCAAGATAGCTCACTAGGATCATGTGTGTGTGTGTGTGTGTGTGTGTGTGTGTGATTTCTATGGTGATTATCTTGTTAAAATTTTGGTATGCTCGTTTAACCATAGACAATGTCACATCATTGTCACCCAACCATAGGAATTCACTATGCCACCCTCGAGCACACTAACATTTTCTTAGATAGAATGATTCTGGAAAGTCCTCACTAGAACCAACAGATAAACCCTAACCAGAAACACCATTGCTGCAACAAAAACACAATAAAAATATAAAGTACCTACACTAATGTAAGAGTACCTTTACCAAGAGAAGCACACAAGAGAGATACCATAAAGACCGAGAATACTCCACCACAATTGTTGCACTACTCTCTCTATAATTTCGCCTCCTTCTTCTGTAGTTGCACCTCCTTAAACTTGCACATTATCTTCTAATGCAACTGCTCCTTAGACTTGTGCCCTTCTTGCTAAGTGAATGAGAGTGTGTACAAATGAGCTAAGGCATCACCTTATTTATACTTGTTCTACCAGTGAAATTTTCCCGCAGGGCCAACCTATCTTTTCTGGAAAATATAATTTACTTTGACTTTTTCTGGTAGGCCCGAATTCTCTCTTCGGGTTTATTAATTTTGTATTATAATTATACTCAGGACGACTTATCTTATATGGTTTCCACACATCTATTTAATGGTTCTCTTACTTCCAAAATATTCTATCCTACAAAGGTTACACTTGGAGGTTAATACCAGCCATAACTACCAAAACATCAACACTCCCTCCTAGATAGGGAAGAATTAACTAATATTTTCTTCATGTAATAATCTCAAACACATCCATACATATCACATGGCATGGGAAAGTATCACATAGTCTTGTAGACCAGTCTATAGGTAGCATCGCCATAGCCACACATGATATCTCATGATCAAGTAGATCATGTCTCAAATTGCATGGACACATGGCCATTTCATGATCAATAAAATCATGTAACAAGTAGCATAGCCATACATGATATCTCACGATCAAAAAAATCATTTCACAAGTATAACCATCATAGTTGCACATGCTTTGGAATATGCAGTTGAGAAAGTTTACACATGACTGCGTTACTACCCAATCCAAGAGGAGTATGGGCAACTGCAACTTTCTGGCTCACACAAAATCTGGCATCTAGTTCATAAATAACTAGTAACTCATCATCTCACACAAAATATGACATCTAGTTCATAAAGAACCAGTAACTTACCAGCTCACACATAATCTGACATCTAGTTCATAAATAACTAGTAACCTCTGGTTGGCACACGAGGAAACCGGTCCACAATGATCAAGAATCTAATCACAAGGATTAGGTGATTAGTAGCTTGAGAATTACCTTGTGTGAGGTCATGTTGACTGGTGACACAGTTAGTAGCGTGCATACAAGACTATTTCACTGTAGTAGCAATCTACTTACCATATTTTTTCACTAGAGTAATAGTAAATTGACATACCAAGAATTTTCACTAGAGTCGCCCTCTGTGTACCAGGCATTTTCACTAGAGTAGCAGTAACTCGGTGTACCCAAAATTTTCACTAGAGTAGCCCTCCGCGTACCAAAATTTTCCATTGGATTAGCAGTAACTTGGCATACCAGAACGTTTTCATTGGAGTATCCCTCTACATACCATACATTTTCATTAGAGTAGCAGTAACTTAGCATACCATGGTTTTTCACTGGAGTAGCCCTTTGCGTACCTGAATTTTTCATTGGAGTAACCCTTTGTGTACCATACTTTTTCACTAGAATATCAGTAACTCGACACACCCTAATTTTTAACTGGATTATCCATACACATCACCCTAACTAGTGCCACAATTAATGCCCCATCATGGATGACACATTGTCCAATGGTGTCACATCTTTAATCCATCACACTTCCGCAACACTTCTCGAGACATCCAGTGGATCACATCCACCTTAGTAGCATACAACTATTTTCCAAAGACATACAGTCTCCACAACAATCATATCATCTAATATCAACCTGCATAAACAATATCATGATACAAACTGAGTCATATTATAAATTCTTCCACTCACATCTGTCATATTTGGAAGAGTATCTACCCTCAAAAAGTTAAACATCAACCATGGGCTATTTGGACTATTCTTCTCAAGTATAGAAGAATATATTTCCCTAATTTATGAACCTGGACCATTCACTGAACTAGGCCATTCTTCTAGCACTAATAACAGTGCAACCTGGAGAGAATGATTTTTCCCCAGGGAATGAATGTCGTTGGTTGTTGAACCTAGACCATTCACCTAACTAGGCCATTATTTTGACACTAATCACATTACAATATGTAGATATTGAGTCTTCCCTAGGGATGACTATCCAGACCATTTCCTATGGAAATGTATGTCCTGCACAAACCTCCTAGAATGGACAATTCTTTGAAATTTCCCACAACTATGAAATTCAAACGAATGACTACCCAAATATGCAAACCATTATTCTTGACCACTACTCAGAGTAACTGATAAGAAAAATGACTTTCCTAGACCATTCCCCCACATTGGCCACAAGGGGAATCACTATGTATGGTACATCAAAAATTTATCAGACCATTTTCATTACAAAAATGACTCTCCAATATAGAGCATTTTATGAATTGGAAAATGACTATCTGTTAGAAATCTTGGGCCACTTTCCAGACTAGAAAGTGACTTCCAAACCTGGACCATTTTCCATATGTTATTGATATATCAATGACATATCAATTCTCTCTCCCAACCTCGAGAGTAATCAAATCATCTCCATGATTCCAACTTGTCCCTTAAGTATGAAATATTTTCATCTTAGACAAAGGCTTCACCAAAATATATGTTATTTTCTCATTAGTGGAGATATACTCGAGAACGACTTCTCCCCTCTCAACTTTATCATAGAGAAAATCATACTTTATCTCAATGTGATTTGACCTATCATGGAATATCAAGTTCTCTGAGAGATTCACACAACTCTGGTCATCACAATATATCACGGTCGAATCCAACACCTGATCAAACATTCCAGAAACTAGCTTACGAAGCCACACTACTTTTGTAGAAGAATCACAAGCTATAATATATTCTACTTCTACAGTGTTGAGTGCAATAGAATTTCGTTTCATGCTAGCCCATGATATCGTGGAAAAAATTAAACTTAAACATATCCAATAAGAACTTGTTTTGTCATCTGCACTCCCTTCCCAATATGAATCGATAAATACATGCAAATGTATATCATAACTCAAACATCCCACGAAGATATTTCAATGCATGCTTTGAAATTATTCAATTCTCGTGGGTACATTCCACTTCGAACTATTTTCATAGCAAAGAAAATATTCGATTGAGTATTCTCCAAATACATTAATGAGCCATTCAATTGTCAATATAGGGATGGGTCTACTAGATCAGAGTCTCTCAACTTATTAAGATCTGTCATCATGGAATTTTTCCATAGATTTGAAATCCATCATCCCGAACTTTTGAAGAACCATTTCAATACACTTCCTCTATCATAGGAAGTTTTCACTACACTTTTGTTGTGCATGACAGGATCTGCACCAGGTTGCTTGAATCCATACAAGGTCTTCTTATATCTTCATATATGGGTCTCTTTCTGGTATACCTGAAAACCTTGAAGTTGTTCTATATGATTCTTCAATTACTCTATTGAGAAGAATAGTCTGTACATCCATCTGATGTAAACTCCAACCCATGGATACTTCAATAGATATAATAGTTTAGGTAGAGGTATAATAGAACAAGTTGTTGTCATAGTCTTCTCCCTCCTTCTGGGAGAACACTCTAGCTTTAAATATCACCTTGTATCTATAAATGCTTCCATTTATAAGTATTTTTCACAATTTATTACATACATTTTTCTTTATCTCATCTTCCTTCTTCAACATTGGAGTCCATGGAATATTCTATGGATTCGATTCCCTTCCTTCCTAAATGTTCCAACTTCTTCCTTTCTCCATAGGAGCATAAATGTAGATGGAAAACCGGGGATATTCAAGGCTTGTTTTCGAAGAAGAGTTCTTCTAGAGTCAAGATGAACATGTGTTGATTATCAAAGATTCTAGTTCCAATGGAGAACATGAGCATATACTTCATGGTATTCACAGATTCTTCAATGGATCATATTATTGGGGATTATCTCCCTCCTAATCCCGACTTCATTCTAGAATTACAAATATGCATGATCTTATTTTTGAATTATGTAATCATCTCCTTCCATTTGACAGATTCCATACTTCTATCTGCATCATTCTTGCTTTCTCCAAAGTGTCACAAGTCTATTTTAGTTTCCTCTTAATTATTGACTTCCTTTGAGTCTAACTCCCTTTGAATCTCTTTAAGTTTGTTTCTATCTATTTTGATTGTTTCCTATCTAGAATTTGTTGCAAGCATTTTTTCATCCTTAAAACTTCTTCTATGACAACTTCCGCAAAGATCAAATATATTTTTACAAGAGTACCTTCCCGGCACAAGAACAACAAGATAAAAAAAATATATCTCTCTAGACGAAATGCTATTGCATATTTCAAACAAGTGCAATAAGCATATATATCAATGGTATTCATATGTAGTCAAGTATTCATTACACCTACCAATAATATAACCTTTAAAAGACTACTTTTGTAATGTATCAACTATCACCCTTGATATATACAAATTTGAAGTTTAACAATTTAATCAAACCTGGAACTTGAAGCCTCACTTGCTATGGAGGGTGCGCTTATTCTTTTGAATTCATTGAATAGAATATTACATCTTGGAAAAGGTCTCTAGTACTTTCCATGCAAACACACTCATGTTTTTCTAGATGATATAACTTCAATAATATATAGAAGTGAATACCTTTGAGTTCTTGTTGCATCATCCAACTTGTCTTCCAATTTGAAACTGGATACCATCTTGAAAAGAAGAGATTAGAAACTGAAAATGTACCTTTACCAATAGAATCATAACCTTGGCAAGACATGTACCTTTATGTTATGTACTTCCCAACATATCTTCTAGTGGTTATTCTATCTGAAGATAGTGTGGGCCCATAACATGTAAGAATTAAAAGATATGTGCTCGTTTTTCCATAGACAATATCTTAATATTGTCACCTAGCAATAGGCATGCAACCACCCCTGAGCACCATAACCTTGACAGATAGAATAATTTTGGAAGCAGTACCAGACCCAACAAATAAAAAAGAGATAAAATATCTCTCTTTCTCCAAGAATAGCACACCAAAATAGAAATTCCATAAACCAGAAACCAATACCAAAATCGCAGTTGCAGTAGCTACAACTGCACTCCTCCAAACTTACACACCACTTGTCTTAAGTGAGATCTGAGAGTGCGAATGACCAAATGATCTCAAGCACACTCTATTTATAGTGCTCTTTTTCTTTTGTCCAGGCCAACTTCTTATCTTATAGGCCAATACTTAAATATTAATTTTTTTAATGAGTTGACATGTATTCTAGGGTTTTTATGCATCTATTTAGGGTTTTCTCTAGCTTTGAGAACATTCTAATCTGGTCAGAGGTTATACATGGAGGTTCATACCTCTCACATCTACTGTAACATCAAAATTTTAAAGGTGTTTTTAATCAATTGAATTATTATTGTGAGATGCCTTGAATTTGTATTTGAGCCTAGGACAACCTCACTAACAACAGGTTCATTGGAATATTGACCCAATGGAGGGTTTTACATATACTAATAAATATAATTTTTATTAAAGGTTTAGAGTTAAGGGAAAGAAACCTATTAGTATCTTGAATTATCATATTTTTTTATGCAATATACGGTAGGGATATATTTTCCTCTACTCAATTTCATATTGAGTCATTCACATATTTTAATAGCTTAGATGGGGAGAAAAGATAAATACTCATAGCACAATATTTACCCCAATATAGAAACATCATCCAAGGGATAAATATTCATAAATAATATTGTACCACAAACCTATTATATTTCGAGTTTATTGGGCCTTATTAGAGAAAATTTATAACTATTTGAAAACGAGGGAAGCATATCACAATTAAGCACTCAACCACCCGAGATAGCTCACTAGGATCATGTGTGTGTGTGTGTGTGTGTGTGTGTGATTTCTATGGTGATTATGTTGTTAAAATTTTGTTATGCTCATTTAACCATAGACAATGTCACATCATTGTCACTCAACCATAGGAATTCACTATGCCACCCCCAAGTACACCAACCTTTTCTTAGATAGAATGATTTTGGCAAGTACACACTAGAACCAACAGATAAACCCTAACCATAAACACCACTATTGCAAAAACAAAAAAATACCAAGAGAACATACCTATACTAATGTAAGCGTACCTTTACCAGGAGAAGTGCATAATATATATACCAGAAAGACTAAGAATACTCCACCACAACTGTTGCACTACTCTCTCCAGACTTGCACCTCCTATTGTTGCAACTACAACTCCTTAGACTTGTGCACTAGCTGTTATTGCAACTGCTCCTTAGACCTGCTCCCTTCTTGTTAAGTGAGTGAGAATGTGTACAAATAAGCTAAGGTGTCACCTTATTTATAATTGTTCTACCAATGAACTTTTCCCAGAGGGATGACCTATCATTTATGGCAAATATAATTTACTTTGACTTTTTCTGGCAGGACCAGATTTTGTTTTTGGGTTTCTTATTTCTTTATTATTATTCTCCTTGGGATGAATTCTCTTCTATGGTTTCCACACATCTGTTTGATGTTTCACTTACTTCCAAAATATTATAATCTACGTACAAAGGTTACACTTGGAGGTTAATACTTTCTACAGCTACCAAAACATCAACAATCCCTCTTAGCTAGGGAAGTATTAACTAAGATGTTGTTCATGTAATTTTCTTAAACACATCCATCCATCTCACATGGTGTGGAAAATACTCACATAGTCTTTCACACCAGTCTGAAAGTAGCATCAACATAACCACATAGGCTATCTCTGTTGGAAATACTAAAACAACTGACAGGGGGGGTGAATCAGTTGTTTATGAGCTTAAACAATTTTATACCTTTTAAATATTATTAATCTTCCTTCAAGTGATCATCAACAATATACAGCATATGGACAGTAAAAGTAAAGACCATCAATCACACATAAAGTA
The DNA here is from genome assembly GCA_009831015.1 of Picea engelmannii. NCBI lineage: Eukaryota > Viridiplantae > Streptophyta > Pinopsida > Pinales > Pinaceae > Picea > Picea engelmannii. The sequence goes on from ML787328.1 coordinate 156,467, forward strand.
CACACAGAGATAGATTTTCATGAGGAAACCCATAAAGGGAGAAAACCTCTTCTTCTTTGAAATGATAGGCAGTATTTTTCAGTTCTGTACATCATTTACAATTGAGCACCAACTCAATGTGAGGTTGTTACCTCTGTTTTACAAGCTGCAACTTGTTTGAGAGCACCAACTCTCTGGTTTCTCTAGCACCCACTAGAAGGAAGCACCAACTCCCTGAATATTCCAGCACCAACTGGATGGAAGCACCAACTGGATGGAAGGACCAACTTCCTGAATGTTCCAGCACCAACTGGATGGAAGCACCAACTTCTAGTTACACAGGCTCCAACCTATATAACAGAGAACAGTTGTTCTCCCTAGCACCACCCTGCCACCCTGGTTTCTCTGGCTGCAACCAGATGGAAGCTACAACTTCTCGTGTTCAATCTCCCACTTGAACCTCTGAGGACAAAAGTCCTCCTGAGCACCTCCCAACCACCCTTAAATATAAAATAATGAATACACAGATAAATCAATTCTTACCAATCTTTCTCTGTATCTGATCTTCAACAAATTGTTTTGATATTCTTCTCTTCTTCTGTTTGTTTAGCAGGTCTGCTCTGCATCAACTTTTTCTGTCATTCTGCTCTGTCTGTCATTCTGCTCTGCTTCTGCTCTCTGTTTCATCTCACTCTGCCCATTTGCTCAATTTCATGCTATGCCTCTGCTCATTTTCTTTTTCTTACTATTTATTCATTTTCCCTTCAGAACAACCAACCTTCCTCAATTTGTCTCATCTTCTTTTATGCATACCTCCCCAACAGTTCCACTTCACCTTCCCTCTTCCAAAATAAGAACACTTGTCCTTGCAATTGAAACGCTAATTGATTCATAATCATGAGTCCATTTTGTTTAGCAGATTCTTAAATGAGGAGTTAAATGTGTGTGGCAAAATAGTAACCCTCTAATCACATTCAAGCTTTATCCACACCGTTGGATGATCTTTATTATATTTTCCTTTTAAATCGGGTTTCGGCGTTTCAAAATTCCTTTGCCCAAGTGTCTCAACACTTTCACATCGCGATCTCCGAAACTCCGAAATGGAGCTTATCTGGACTGACTCCTTTTCTTCCCATGACCAAGGGCTGTGACCAAGGCTTTATGTGAAAGGCACTTTCGCGATTTTGCATATCGGGAATTCGTAATTCCTTATGTTCAATGTTCCTGTCACCTCCAAATCTCGATCTTTGAAATTCCATAATGAAATCAGATCAATGATCCAGATTATATATAGATCTGACGGTTCATATTAAGTCAGGATATTACGCAACGCGATTTTAGAATTCCTGACGTTCATAGTTTTTGTCACTTACAAATCCCGATCCCCGAAACTCCGTGAGAGGTCAGATCAACGGTCCATATCATTTCTTGATCTGACGGTCTAGATTCAATTTCAATTTCGCATATCACGAAATCGACATTCTTGATGCATTGGTTTCTTTGCCTCTTGAATTCGCGATCCTCGAAACTCTGACATGTTAAATCAACGATCCAGATCTGATCTCTATTCAGTGGCTGCGATTAAATCACGAAATTGCATATCGCGATTTTGAGGTTCTTGTTTTCAAATGTTTTTGTCACTTCAAACTCCCGATTCATGAAACTCCAATAAGGAGTTAAACTAATGGTCCAGATCACTTCTTATCTTAACGGCTGCAATTAAATCACGAAATCGCATATCGCGATTTCGGGGTTCTTGAGGTCAAGTGATTTTGTCATTTCAGAATCTTGATCCCCAATACTCCATGAAGAAAATCAATGGTCCAGATCTCATTCTCGATTCAATGGCTGCGATTGAATCGCGATATCACATATCACGAAATCGGGGTTCTTGATGTCAAGTGTTCTTGTCACTTCAAAGTTCCGATCCCCGATACTCTGACAGTGACTGGAATTAACGGTCCAGATCAAAGTTTGATTTGACGGCTCAGATTTCATCTTGAATTTTCATATGTTATTACACCCTCTTCTCCTTGTAGTTTAAAGACCGTACAGGTTCTCTTCAATCCAACGGTGGTCGGACGTTGTGCTCGGATCTGATGGCTGAGATCTGTATCCCTCTTCAATGATCATAGATTCTTCTTCAACCTTTCGCTCATTCGATGCCTTTGATCATTCACTGCTTTCGATCATTCACCTCTCTAAACTTGTCTTCTGTTTGCCTATCATCTTCATTGTTGCCATCAATGACAAGCATTGTGTTCGCTGTCTATTAACTGAATTTTCCAACAATCTCCCCCTTTGGCATTGATGGCAACACAAGCATCTACATGTATCACCCACATGTATTCAGATCTTATCACCTGCTTCCACATGTATCACCCACATGTATTCAGATCTTATCACCTTCTCTTTTCTCCCCCTTTGACATCAATGTCAAAGAAGAACCATTCTTCTCCTAATCTGTTATAAAAACATACTCCCCCTGACAACTGTAAGCATCTTGGAAATACACCAGATATTCAATAAGCACTCCCCCTGGATAGGTGCACATATTAGACACAAGATATTATAACCCCCAATTTTTGACAAAGATATCCAAAAGGGGTTGCTGCTAATGGTTTAGTAAAGATATCAGCAATCTGTTCTGTAGAAGGTATATAGTTCAGTTGAACAATCCTATTTATAACTTGTTCTCTAAGAAAATGGTACTTAATTGGAATATGCTTAGTCTTGGAATGAAGAACAGGATTCTTGGAGACACTAATGGCACTGGTGTTATCACAGTGAATTGGAATGGGATCAGTGTAATTTATCTTCAGATCTGCAAGAGTTTGTATCATCCATAAAATTTGTGTGCAGCAAGTAGCAACAACAATGTATTTTGCCTCTGTAGTGGATAATGAAATAGATCCTTTCTTCTTACTAAGCCATGCAACTAATGAGTCACCCAGGAAAAATGCTCCTCCACTGGTGTTTTTTCTCTCATCAACACAGTTTGCCCAGTCTGCATCTGAATAAGCAGTTATCTGAAAATTATCATTTCTAGGATACCACAGACCATAAGTCATTGTTCCCTTCAAGTATTTAAATATCCTTTTGACAGCTACCAAATGACTTTCTTTAGGAGCAGACTGAAAACGACCAACCATTCCAATAGCTTGCATTATATCAGGATGGGATGTTGTGATGTACAGAAGACTGCCTATCATAGAGCGATATGTTCTTTGATCAACATCAGCTGAGATATCATCTTTACTCATCTTGCAACCAACCACCATAGGTGTGCTAACTGTAGAGGAATATTCCATCTGAAATTTCTTCAACATCTCTTTCAAATATTTTTCTTGAGAAATGAAAATTCCTGCAGAACTTTGTTTTACTTGTAAGCCAAGAAAATATGACAGTTCTCCTATCATGGACATTTCAAATTCTGTCTTCATAGAATTAGAAAACCACTGGACAGATGATTCATTAGTACATCCAAAAATAATATCATCTACATACACCAAAACAACTAGTAAATTATCACCTTCAGACTTAATGTAAAGGTTACTGTCAACAATACCTTTCTTGAACCCTTTTTCTTGTAGAAATTTGTCCAGTCTATAAT
>ML787328.1:160637-192254 GCA_009831015.1 Picea engelmannii
TTCTCTTTCTGATCCTTGGACCTGTTCATCTTCATCTTCAACTATATCTTTTGTTCTTGGTTCAACACTGCTTACATTTCTGACTGGGATTTCTTCATCAACTTTTATATCTATACAATCAACTAGTTTGTGCAGTCTTTTATCGTAGCATCTGTATCCTTTACTATTTGTAGCATAACCCAAGAATATACCTTCATCAGCCCTGTCATCATATTTGCCAATATTTTCATCATTGTTCTTGATATAACATGTACTCCCGAAAACTTTAAAATGCTTGATTGAAGCAGGTCTACCAAACCAAAGTTCATAAGGGGTCTTGTCACTGTGTGGTCTAAGATGAGATTTGTTAAGAATATGAATAGTTGTATGTATTGCTTCCACCCAATATTTCTGAGGTATGTTCCTTTCATTCATCATTGATCTTGCCATTTGCTGTACTGACCTATTCTGTCTCTCAACAACTCCATTTTGCTGTGGAGTCTTTGGAATTGTGTACTCTCTTTTGATCCCATGCTTATCATAGAATTATTTGAAGTTATCTGAACTGAACTCTCCTCCTCTATCAGACCTTACTGCCTTTAACCTTTTTCCTGTTTGATTCTCAGTCAGAGCCTTAAACACTTTGAATTTTTCCAATGCTTCAGTTTTTTCTTTCAAGAAGGCAACCCAAGTTAGTCTAGAATAATCATCAATAATCAACATGAAGTAATTTTCTTTACCTATACCTTCCTTCCTTGATGGTCCACATAGATCCATATGTACTAACTAGAGAAGTTTTTCTATTGAAGGAAAGTTTTTAGATTTGAACTGAGTGAGAGTAAGCTTTCCTTTCTGACGGGATTTACAAACAGAGTCATATGGCTTTGATATCTTTGGAAGATCTTTTACTGCCCCATTGTTTTTGAGTTTGATTAGGTGATCAAAATTTAGGTGACCAAGTCTCCTATGCCACAGCCAACTTTCATCATATTTTCTTAAGTTACATTCTTCTTCTTCTTCTTTTAAGACATAGACATTGTTTTCTGTTCTTATACCTTTTGCAACTAGCTGACCTGAATCCACAATTTTTATTCTACAATCTTTAGAGGTAAAGACAAATTCACACCCTCGGTCACAGACTTGACTGACACTAAGCAGATTATGCTTCAAATCTTCTACAAACAATACATCTTGAGATTTTCTTTTCCTGTTACACAAACTTACAATTCCTTTACCTTTTACCTTTCCTGGTGCATTATTTCAAAAAATTACATTTCTTGATTTACTATCACCTAGAGTTAGAAACTTACTTTTGTCTGCAGTCATGTGTTTGGAGCATCCACTGTCAATATACCAGGGATTCTTTTTCTTTTGGGATGATAGCGCTAGTCCACATTTGCCATCTACTTTCTTCTTCCAGACTTTGACATTTTCAAAGGTGGAGATCAAATCTGACTTGTATTTCCTTAAGCGACAGTCTGTAGCTTTATGACCATAATTATGACAGTTGTAGCATTCTGGTTCATTGAATAATAGATCATAACGATTTTTATGCTCATATCTATTGTTGTGTTTCACCTGTGTCCTTCTCCCAGTCATCACATGATTTATAATCTGTGATTGTTTGTTGTTTGGTTGTCTCAATCTTTGTTGTGGAAGATAATTATCCATTGTGTATCTTGATTGTTCATATCTAAATCTTAAAGAACAACTTATAGATTTGTGAGCAAAAATAGAACAGAGAAAACAGTAACCATAGAAAAAATCTTTGTACCTTGAAAAAATCTGTCTTCTTTGAGGAGGTCGATTTCTTTCATGCCGATCAACTTTCTGGTCTACAAATTATGTCCTGGGGTTTTTCCTTTCATTTCTTCTTGATAGCTGATTTTCTTTCTTTGTTTCTGCAGAGTGACTGTTGTCAATGTTTGATGATTTGACAAACTTGATAGATTCTATGTTACTTGGATGATCGCTACTTGATCCTTCTTCATATCCCAATCTAGCTTTTATCTTTGAATTTCTCTGTTGATTTAGAATGGAGGTTAATTCTTCTGATGCTTTAATACTTGGCAGATTTTGACGATACAATCCTTTGAATTTCTCCATTTCTTTTCTAGTCTTTACTATTTCTTCTTCTAGGGCTTCACACCTGAGTTTCTTCTCTGACAGTTGTTGTTTCAGTATGTCTTCTATCTTCTTTGCCTCTTCTAATTCCAATTTCAACAAAGAAAAATCTTCATCAAGTTTTTTACTGTCTTTTTCAAACTGTGTTAACAATTGTTTTAGCTTTCTGTTTTTAGATCCGATTCTATCAATTTCTTCCAGTGCGCTGATTAGTTCTCTTTCAAAATCCACCATAGCTTCTTCCTCATTATCATCACTGCCTGTGCTTTTATTATCATGATCCTCTTTGGCCATAAGCATGAAGTCATTTTCCTTATCTTCACTTTATGAATCACTATCGGTGTCTTCTGAGGAATTGTCATTATTTGCAACCAAACTTTTCTTCTTATTATATTTCTTGTGTTTGTACTTCTTTTCATCATCAGAGTTCTGGTCCTTTTTCTGATGGGGACACTTAGATGCAAAATGACCTATCTTACCACAGTTAAAGCATTTGAAGGGCAACTTCCCTTGATATTTTCCTGATCCTTTCTTTAACCTTCTCACAAATTTTGCCTCAATATCATCTAATTCTGAATCAGTATTCTTGTCTTCTTTAAAATATGCTTCTCTAGTACTGGATTTATATTTGTTAATTCTCATTTCATATGCAGTTAGAGTTCCTAGAAGTTGATCAATGGACAGAGTTTTAAGATCATTTAATTCTTCTATTGTAGAGACTTTTGGATTAAATTTATCAGGCAGGGATCTTAAAATCTTCTGAAATAAGAGTGAGTCATCAAACGTCTCATCTAGACCCTTCATGGCATTTACAAGTTCTTAAACTCTTAAAAAATACTTTCTAATTGTTTCATCTTCATTCATCTTTAGTTGTTCAAATTTCAATCTGTAGGTTTGAAGTTTGGCACCTTTTACTTTCTCATTTCCTTCATAATTGTTAATAAGTTTATCCCACATTGCTTTGGCAGTATCAAGATGCATCACCTTTACAAACTCAGCTTCAGCAAGTCCATTCAAGATAGCATTCATCCCCTTAGAGTTAAAACTAAACTCTAACTTATCATCCTTGTTGGCTAGCACAACATGCTTTGTATATCCAGTCTCTACTACATCCCAAACATCAGCACCCAAGGCCATTAAATATGTTCTCATTCTAATCTTCTAGAAGGCCAAATTTGTTCCATCAAACAAAGGGAGCTTAGAGGCTGAAGTCCCTTCATGACTTGTCATGTTTAAGCTTACAGATCTACCTTTAAATAAAAGGAACCCGCTCTGATACCAATTGTTGGATATACTAAAACAACTGAGAGGGGGGGTGAATCATTTGTTTATGAGCTTAAACAATTTTATACCTTTTAAATATTATTAATCTTCCTTCAAATGATCATCAACAATATACAGCATATGGATAGTAAAAGTAAAGACCATCAATCACACATAAAGTACACACAGAGACAGATTTTCATGAGGAAACCTATAAAGGGAGAAAACCACTTCTTCTTCGAAATGATAGGCAGTATTTTTCAATTCTGTACATCATTTACAATTGAGCACCAACTCAATGTGAGGTTGCTACCTCTGTTTTTCAAGCCGCAACTTGTTTGAGAGCACCAACTCTTTGGTTTCTCTAGCACCCACTAGAAGGAAGCACCAACTCCTTGAATATTCCAGCACCAACTGGATGGAAGCACCAACTTCCTGAATGTTCTAGCACCAACTTCCAGTTACACAGGCTCCAACCTGTATAACAGAGAATAGTTGTTCTCCCTAGAACCACCCTGCCACCTTGGTTTCTCTGGCTGCAACTATATGGAAGCTACAACTTCCTGTGTTCAAGCTCCCACTTGAACCTCTGAGGAAAAAAGTCCTCTCGAGCACCTCCAAACCACCCTTAAATATAAAATAATGAATACACAGACAACTACACAGATAAATAAATTCTTACCAATCTTTCTCTCTATCTGATATTCAACAAATTGTTCTGTTATTCTTCTCTTCTTTTGTTTGTTTAGCAGGTCTGCTCTGCATCAACTTTTTCTGTCATTCTACTCTGCTTCTTCTCTGTCTGTCATTCTGCTCTTCTTTTTCTCTCCGTTTCATCTCACTCTGCTCATTTGCTCAATTTCATGCTATGCCTCTGCTCATTTTATTTTTCTTACTGTTTATTCATTTTCCCTTCAGAACAACCAACCTTCCTCAATCTATCTCATCTTCTTTTATGCATACCTCCCCGACGGTTCCACTTTGCCTTCCCTCTACCAAAACAAGAACACATGTCCTTGCAACTGAAACGCTAACTGATTCGTAATCATGAGTCCATTTTGTTTAGCAGATTCTTAAATGAGGAGTTAAATGTGTGTGGAAGAACAATAACACTTTGATCACATTCAAGATTTATCTGCACCATTGGATGATCTTTATTATATTTGCCTTTTAAATCGGGTTTCGATGTTTCGGCATTCCTTTTCCCAAGTGTCTCGACACTTTCACATCGCGATCTCCGAAACTCTGAAATGGAGCTTATCTGGACTGAATACTTCTCTTCCTGTGACCAAGGGTTGTGACCAAGGCTTTATGTGAAAGGCGCTTTCGCGATTTCACATATCTCGAATTCGTAATTCCTTATGTTCAATGTTCCTGTCACCTCCAAATCCCGATCTGCAAAATTCCATAATGAAATCAGATCAATGATCCAGATTATATCTAGATCTAACGGTTCATATTAAGTCGGGATATTACTCAAAGTGATTTCATAATTCCTGACGTTCATAGTTTTTGTCACTTACAAATCCCGATCCCCAAAACTCCGTGAGAGGTCAGATCAACGGTCTAGATCATTTCTTGATCTGACGGTCCAGATTCAATCGCGATTTCGCATATTGCGAAATCGACATTCTTGATGCATTGGTTTCTTTGCCTCTTGAATTCTCGATCCCCGAAACTCTGACAAGTTAAATCAACGGTCCAGATCTGATCTCTATTCAGCGGCTGCGATTAAATTGCGAAATTGCATATCGTGATTTCGAGGTTCTTGTTGTCAAATGTTTTTGTCACTTCAAACTCCCGATTCATGAAACTCTGATAAGGATTTAAATCAACGGTCCAGATCACTTCTTATCTTAATGGATGCGATTAAATCGTGAAATCGCATATCGTGATTTCGGGGTTCTTGAGGTCAAGTGATTTTGTCATTTCAGAATCCCAATCCCTGATACTCCATGAAGAAAATCAACGGTCCAGATCTCATTCTCGATTCAATGGCTGCGATTGAATCTTGATATCACATATCATGAAATCGGGGTTCTTGATGTCAAGTGTTCTTGTCACTTCAAAGTCCCGATCCCCGATACTCCGACAGTGATTGGAATTAACGGTCCAGATCAACGTTTGATCTGACGGCTCAGATTTCATTGCGAATTTGCATATGTGATTACACCTACTTCTCCTTGTAGTTTAAAGACCGTGTAGGTTCTCTTCGATCCAACAATGGTCGGACGCTGCGCTTGGATCTAATGATTGAGATCTGTCTCCCTCTTCAACGATCAGAGATTCTTCTTCAACCTTTCGCTCATTCGCTGCCTTCGATCATTCACTGCTTTCGATAATTCACCTCTCTGAACTTGTCTTCTGTTTGCCTGTCATCTTCACTGTTGCCATCAATGATAAGAATTGCGTTCGATGCCTATTAACTGAATTTGCCAACAATAGTTTTAAGGTAGAACGACTGTCGTTAGACCAAAACCCGCGGGTGATTAGTAAACTCATCACCCCTAGAGTTAATGGATCCACGGGAGGGTGTTAGACCATGTCGCAAGTCCCGAAGGAGATGATGAACACCAATTCAAAAATCTCCCCCTCAGCACCAACTGAGGACTCTCAACACCAACTGAGATACTTGACACCAATAAAGTGGACTTGAACCCGTAACCTTTCGCTCTGATAGCATTTTTAAGGTAGAAGGACTGCCGTTAGACCGTAACCTGCGGGTGATTAGTAAACTCATCACCACCAGAGTTATTGGATCCACGGGAGGCTGTTAGACCATGTCGCAAGTCCCGAAGGAGGTGATGAACACCAATTCAAAAATCTCATGATCAAACAGATCATGTCTCAGGTAGCAAGTCCACATGGCCATCTCATGATCAAACAAATCATGTAACAAGTAGAATAGTCATACATGCTATCTCATGATAAAATAAATTGTGTCACAAGTATCACCATCATAGCCACACAAACTATGGAATATACAGTTGAGCCAGTTTACACAAGATTGCACAACTACCCAATCCAAGCAGAGTCTGGGCAACTGAAGCTTTCCATCTCACACAAAATCTGGCATCTAGTTTATAAAGAACTAGTAACTCGCCAACTCACACAAAATATGACATCTCGTTCATAAAGAACTAGTAACTCTCCAACTCACACATAATCTGACATCTAGTTCATAAAGAACTAGTAACCTCTAGTTGGCACACTAGGAAACTAATCCACGGTGACCAAATGTATAATCACAAGGATTAGGCGATGTAGTGCGCACAAACTACCCATTTATCCCAAGGCTAGGAAACACCTCCAACCACACAGGTTGGCCCACCATATTGAAAATATGGGTAACTAAACAACCCTGAAGGCATGGAATCTACTGACCTTGTGCAAGGTCATGTTCACTGGTGCCACATTTAGTAATGTGTGTACCATACTATTTCACTGGAGTAACAATCTACGTACCTGAATTTTTCACTGGATTATCATTAACTCAACGTACTAGAATTTTTCACTAGAGTATTCCTCTGTGAACCATACGTTTTCACTAGAGTACCAGTAACTTGACATACCTAACTTTTTCACCAAAGTATCCCTCTGTGTACCAGAATTTTTCATTGGAGTAACATTAACTTGGCATACTAGATTTTTTTCAGTGGAGTAGCCCTCTATGTACCATACAAATATTTCTTCAATCTACAGACATGAGACTCCTTCTCATGTATCTTGTGGATGCTCAATGTACACTTCTGTTAAGCCCTAAATAGTGGCTCATTACCCCTTAATTGGGGCATATTATATTAGTAATGTTATTTTATTTATGTCAGCTTTAGGCCATTAGTTGTAATTATACCTCCTAGTCTCATATATATACCAAGGAGACATTTTCATTTTGAATCATCTTGTAATTGTACATTTATGTGGGAATAAGGAGGTTTCCCCCTCGAAGAGGCTTATTATCTGAACTTATCTCTTTTTCAAGGCACCGAGTACTTATTTTCAGGTTTTTCTATGCTATATTGATATTTGGTTCTTAACATATGATATCAGAGCTCAAGGTCTTGGGGTTTCACTGCTACATCTGAGACACCTTGGCATTTTCGCTATACATTTTTTTCTACAATGTTTCATAAGGAACAACTTTGAGGGTATTTAGCAGATGGATCAAGGTACGTTGGGTTACAATTTTAGCTCCTAAGGACTTTTACGTTCAAATATACATCTTGTTCAATATAGGGTTCTGGAATCTTCCTGAATTGAGTCATTGCAGAATTTTCGCTATAAAATGTTTTCTGTAACGTTTCAGACTTTGAAATATAGAGGCTATTCATAGAAATTAGTAAGGTAACTACAGTAACCATTTCATATTCTTGGTCATCTTACATTTGTAGATACACCCTATGGAAGATAGGGTATCTGACTAGTCCTATTGACTAGTCTCAAGAAGGTTTTCCAGGTAAAAAAATCATAAATTCTTCCTAGAGTATCCAAATTGAGTGAGATTAGTTTCATTGGATAGTGGACAGTCTGTAGTATTTCTGGTACAAGTTTCAGAATTTTATATCAATTATTTTGTGCGGGGCATGCTATACAAGTAATATCTTGTGAAAAGGCCAAAAATCAACAAGTTGTGGGGAATCTATCGTAAATTCTACTTGGTACATCCAATTTTGATCAGACCTATGGCATTACAGAGAGGAAATATCAAAGAACTAAAAAAAATAAAGTTTCATACCTAGAAGGGCCGAAACATTGGAGATACAATAGAATAAAGATTGTCTAGTAGAACCACCTCAAAATCGAGGTTCAAAAGTGATACTTGGCCAACATGCCACCCAAAAAGGGAAATTCTACACCAAATAAGCCTCCATAAAATCCTACTTTGACTCTTGATGAAGGTGAATAAATGCGTAGGTACATAAGTGATTTAAAAAAGAAGATAGTAACAAAAGATGAACTACAAGAGATGGAAGCTAAGTTGGAGGCAAAGATGGATGGTTTCATGGAAGGATTGAAAATTTTTGTAATAGAGAGGACACCTGAGAGTGCAAATGTATCCCATGAAATTCATGATGAGGACACAAGGAAGGTGAATCAAGAATGGAGAAACTCTAAATTTGGGTTGAAGACCAACCACATTCCTAAGATCGATATGAGGAAGTTTGATGGCAAGGACCCTATCATATGGATACTTTATATGGAGCAATTATTTGATCTACATAATGTGCCACATACACAAAAGGTACAAATTGCTTCTTTATATTTAGAACCCAATCAATTTCTATGGTATAGATGGATGTGTTCTTTCAAATTACTCATCACTTGGACAATTTTCATGGAAGAAATGATATCACAATATGCGGATACAAGGAGCAATACCTTCTTTAGCCAATTGATAAATTTCAAGTAAAAGGGTTCAGTTATAGAGCACATTGAGAACTTCCAAAGATTGAATATAAAGGTAACCTATATTCCAGATGATCACTTGATTGATGTATTCATTGGAACTTTAAGAGATAACATTCAACATGAGGTTCACCTTTGGGAACCCAAATCATTGGAGAATTCATTTAGGGTGGAAAGAAATGTTGAAAGTAAAAATATGGCTATGGCTACTAGAAGGACCAATCCTAACATCTCTATAGAGAACAATGCTCCTTATTCTAAAGCACCTCAACCTACAAGGTTGACACCTCAACAATTGGAGGAAAGAAAAGAAAAGGGTTTATGCTTTATATGTGACAGGAAGTACAATAAGGGACATACGTGTGGTGAGAAGAAATTATTCTACATAGATTGTGAAGAGGAACAAGAACAAGAAAATGAACTAGAACCATCTCAAGATGAAAATGTAGAATCAATTTCATGTGAAGACTTGACTCCCATGATATTGTGTAATTCATTGGCTAGAATTAGCACTCCTCAAACCCTCAATATCGAAGGATATATCAAAAAGAAAAAGTTAATAGTCCTAATTGATTCTGGAAGTACTTATAATTTCATTTACTATAAATTATCCAAAGATCTCAATTGTTTTGTATATCCAACACTAGATTTTCAAGTAATGATTGTAGATGGAGGAACTATCGATTGCTCAAGAAAATGAAAAAGGATCAATCCTACTATGAGGGAATATGTAATTAATATTCCAATGAATGTTATACCCATGGGCGATGTTGATGTTGTACTAGGAATCCATTGGTTACAATCATTAGGAAGGGTTGATGAATTCGAAGGGTTGATGAATTCCATTTTCAAGCCCTTCCTTTGAAAATTTTTGTTAGTATTTTTTGATGATATACTAATCTATAGCAAGTGCTGGGAGGATCATGTGCAACATGTTGACAAGGTGGTACAACTACTAAAGGAGCAACAACTATATTCCAAACCATCCAAATGTTTCTTTGGAGTGAAGGAGGTAGAGTATTTGGGTCATATTGTATCTCATGAAGGTGTCAAGGTAGACCATAAAAAGATTAAGGCCATGATGGACTGGCCAATTCCCAAAGAATTAAAGAATCATAGAGGAGTTTTGGGTTTGACAGGTTACTACCGCAAGTTTGTGCAACACTATGAAAGAATACCAACACCTTTAATGACTCTAACTAAGAAGGATGCATTTTCATGGACTCTAGAGGCAAATAAATATTTTGAACAACTTAAAGAGGTGATGTGCAAAGCTCTTATCTTGACTACTCCAGACTTCAAAAAAACCTTTATTGTGGAATGTGATGCCTCGAGAAATGGAATTGGTGATGTCCTAATGCAAGAAGGAAGGCCCCTGGCTTTTGAAAGTCGACCACTCAAGGGAAAGGACTTACACAAACCCATTTATGAGAAGGAAATGATGGAAATGCTACATGCATTGAAGACATGGCGTCCTTACCTAATAGGTAGGCACTTCAAGGTCAAAACAAATCATGATAGTCTTAAATACTTCTTGGAAGAAATACTATCTTCAGAAGAACAACAAAAATCGGTAACCAAGATATTGGGTTATCATTTTGAAATCGTCTATAAAAAAGGGAAGAAAAATGTTATGGCAGATGCACTCTCAAGGAAGGATGAAGATGTTGAGGCCTTTCTCTATGTTATCTTGATCATCCAACTTGATTGGATAATAGAAGCAAGGGATGAATGGAAGAATGATGAAAAAGTGTGGACTCTCATTCAAAGGCTGCAGCAGGATTCCAGTACATCAGATACATTTACATGGAAAAATGATTCACTATGGTACAAAGATCGTTTATATTTATGTAAGAAATCCCAACTCAAACAAAGGGTACTATCGGAATTTCACACCTCTCTAGTAGGAGGGCACTCAGGAATTTTAAAAAGCTACCATAGGGTCAAGGAGGAATTTTTTTGGGATGGCCTTAAAAATGATGTTCAAAGGTTCATGGTAGAATGTTTTGGTTTTCCAACAAATTAAGGTGGAAACAATTAAGTTCCCAGGTCTTTTACAACCATTAGCCATCCCAAGTCAATGTTGGGAGGAGGTTTCCATGGATTTCATCACAGGATTACTGAATTCTCAATGAAAGAGTGTCATCATCGTGATTGTTGGTAGACTGAGCAAGTACACACACTTTTGTGCACTCTCACATCCCTTCAAAGATAGTACAATTTCCACCGCATTCATGGAGACAGTTCAAAAGCTACATGCCAGCCCAAAGATTATTGTAAGTGACAGAGATCCCATCTTCATTGGACATTTTTGGACAGAATTATTTTCTTGTTTGGGAACTCAATTGGCTCATAGCTCATCCTATCATCCTCAATCTGATGGAAAAACCAATATAGTGAACAAATGTCTGGAAGGATACCTTCATTGCTTTGTCTCTGATAAACAAACACAATGGTTCAAATGGTTACCCTTGGCAGAATGGTGGTATAACACTTTCTTTCATACTGCAACAAAAATGACACCATTTATGGCACTCTATGGATACCACCCTCCTTCCATCACTTCTTCTCTAAAATAAAAATCTAAGATTCAAGTAGTGGAAGATCACATTGAGCATCAACAACAATTTCTCCAAATATTAAAGGACAACCTGACCATGGCACAGAAGCGTATGAAGCAACAATCATTTCAACATCATAGTAAATAAGTTTTGAAGTAGGGGATTGGGTGTTCTTAAGACTACAACCATACAAACAGATGTCCCTCAAGCAAGCCAGGAAGGATAATAAATTATCACCAAAGTACTATGGCCCTTATAAGGTGTTTCAAAATATTGGTACTATGGCATACAAATTAGAGTTGCTTGCATCTTCACGAGTACACCCAGTTTTCCATGTTTCATGCTTAAAGAAGGTTATAGGTGACAAGATCCCAGTTTAAACTATATTTCCAGAACTCGACGAGGAAGGAAAAATCACATTGGATCCTAAATCCATCACTGACACCATAATTCATGAGCTGAGGAATACATCCATTTCAGAGTATCTCATTAAATGGAGGAAACTATCGGCTGAACATTCCACTTGGGAAGATGAGTCTTTTATATAGAAGCATCCAAAGTTACTCAAGCGTTGCGGACAACACTTGTCTCAAGGAGAGGGGAATGTTATGCCCTAAATAGTGGCTCATTACCCCTTAATCGGGGCATATTATATTAGTAATGTTCTTTTATTTATGTCATCTTTAGGCCATTAGTTGTAATTATACCTCCTAGTATCCTATATATACCAAGGAGACATTTTGATTTTGAATCATCTTGTAATTGTACATTTATGTGGCCATAAGGAGGTTTTCCCCCCGAAGAGGCTTATTATCTGAATTTATCTCTTTTTCAAGGTGTTGAGTACTTATTCTGAGGTTTTTCTATGCTATATTGATATTTTGTTCTTAACAACTTCTTATGACTACTAGAGAAAGTATCTTGTCATAATCTTCTCCCTCTTGTTGGGAGAATCTTGTGGCCACTAATTAAGATTTGTACATCTCTATACTATTATCTGAAACATGCTTGATCTTGTAGATCAACTTGGAAGTCACCACTGACTTCCCTTCTGGTCTCATAACCAAGGAAAAAATCCATATCCCAGTATTTCTTACTGGATTTCTCCTCTCTCAATGAAACAAGGGAATCTTCTTAGGATGTCTCATATCTCCTTGAAGCCTCTGAAGCTTCTATTTATCCTCCTAACATATGGAGCATTTCTATTAGTCCTGGAATACGTCTCTCTCTCCGGTTTGAATATGAGGAGGAATACTTTCTAAATTACATTCTCTAAGCCATTGACTCTCTCTCTGATATCAGGCTCACTTTGAGTCTCCATGCTCCCTCTCAAGCTTGACTCCCTCCGAAATCTAGCTCCTTCTGAGCTAGTTGGTGGGGTCACCTACCTCACCATTGGTGGAGCCATCTTCTCCTCATGATATGGATCAAAAATTCTATACATCTTTACATCCTGCAAAGTGTCCCTTGACCATGCTGGTCTCTTCCTGTTTACTGCAAAAATTTTGGTTAGGCCCTTCTAGCTCTACTAACTATGCATTATCCATTCATGTTTGGAGCCTTATGTTCCTTTCAATCAATGTCCATATGAGATACTATGTATCTCTCAAAATTCCCATTCTTTCTATAATATTTTAACTTCGTCCTGTTTTTCTTCAGTACATGGATGTATATGGTTGTGTATAAAACTTCTTATCTTGATAGTCTGCTCCATGTCTCAAACTAGAGACCATCTAATATGTTACCTCCTATAACCATCACTATAGCTTCCCTCAAATTTATCACCTGTGATCTTCCCAAAACAAGACCAACAACAAGGGAAAATAGTAGAAAAGAATAATAATAATAAAAATAATAAGGAGAACAATCATCAAAATAACTCCTCAGAGCTATCACTTGTGACTTGCATGGAAGAAGAGACAAAATAAAAAATACAATAATTAGAAATACAAACAACACTCTTCTAGTGTTGAGATCAATCATTCCTCCATGGTAACCTTCTTGGAACAAGACAACAAGAAAAAAAAAATCTCCATGGTAACCTTCATGGAATTTACAAGATAACCTACCCGAGACAAGAGCAACAAGAGAAAAAGCATTTCCAATATAATAGAATTTTCATAAGAACATATCTATGTTAACAAGAGTAAAAGACAATTTCATGGTAATCAACGTATCATTACCGGCCTGGAAGCAAATCAATAAGTATCTCTTAGAGGAGATGTTATTTCATCTTGTAAACAAGTACAATAAGCATTTATATCAATAATAATCACATGCTACCAAGTATTCATTGTATCTATTAGTAATAGAACCTTTCAAGGATTGTTGTTACAACTATAGTGTTTACTTGTAATATAGAAATTATCAAACTTGAGATGTGAAAATTGGAAACTTATCAATTTAATCAATCAAACCTAGAACCCAAAGTCTTATCTTCAAGAATGAGTATTGTTGATTTTTTTCCAAGTATCCTTCACTCAAGATGATAAGTATTCTCTCCAACCTGTCCCCTGTACTAAGACAATATGCTTTCGTGATAGAAATGTAAGTAAAATTAAAAATATCAACCTTAATCAATCTAATACCTTGATTAGAGTCATCTTATAAATTTAACTTTGACCAAAGGTTAGTATGATAATCATAACTTCAACAGATAAAAAATAAAACTAGATGTTCATAAGATCGCAATATTGTCACAACAGCTATAGGAATATCAAAACAATCAAACCTAGAGTGCATTGTTCCTTTGAATGAGTTGGACTCGATATCCCTTTGGAACTTCGACTGTTGTTTGGAAAGAAGATCCTTTCTCCTACAAACACCCTCAATATAGTGATACAACTTGAAAATATAAAAGTACATACCTATGACAGGAATGACACCATCCGAAAACAGCGACAACCAATGACGAACCCAAAAAATTTAGAGTGCTCCAACTTGCAATCTGAAGGTAGATAGAAATTCGCTAGGGTAGGGCGTACTAGGAAAACCAAAAATGAGGCCCAATATTTCACAGAAACATCACTGGTCTAGAGGAAATGCAACTAGTACTACAAATGGTGCTGCAATTGGCACTGCAACTGGTGCTGCAACTGGAACTACGACTCTTGTTTCAACTAGTGCTGCAACTGGCACGGAGGAATGGACATGAAGTAACTGGAATGAAGGAATTGGAATGAAGTAACTAGAATGAAGCAATTTTCATGAAGGAATTGACACAAAGGAATTGTTACTACAACTGCAGACCTAGGTTTTTATAAGGAAACCCTAGTTTCTCAACTTCAAAAATTTGCATATCTAATCTAAGGAAAAGATGTTCCCTACATAGGTTATGTTGTTATTGGGTTCAGTAAGTTCTCACAATATTGAAAATGGGGGAAACTAAGGATCTTCCTTCCAATGGTTAGACTATTACAAATGAGACTAGCTCTGATACCATGTTACAATTTTGGAATGCTCATTTAACTATAGATAATGTCGCATTATTGTCACCTGACCATAGGCATTCACTATGCCACTCCCGAGAAAACTAACCTTTTCCTCGATAGAATGATTTTTGCAAGTCCAAACTAGAACCAACAGATAAATGCTAACAAAATACACCACTGTCGCAACAACAAGAAAATACCAAGAGAACATACATCTACAAATGTAAGTGTACCTTTACCAAGAGAAGCACAAAAGAGAGATACCATAAAGACTGATAATACTCCAACACAACAACTGCACTAATCTCTCCATACTTGCACCTCTTGTTGATGCAGCTACAACTCCTTAGAATTGCGCACTAGCTACTGCTACAACTGCTCCTTAGACTTGTGCCCTTCTTGATAAGTGAGTCAAAGTGTGTACAAATGAGATTAGGAATCACCATATTTATACTTATTCTGCCAATGAACTTTTCCCACAGGGTTGACTTGTCTTTTCAAACAAATATAATTTACTTTGTCCTTTTTTGGCATGGTCAACTTCCCTTTCTTGGTTTCTTGTTTCTTTACTATTATTCTCCTTTGAACAATTTCTCTTCTAGGGTTTCCACACATCTATTTAATGGTTCTCTTACTTATGAAATATCATAATCTAAGTACAAATGCTACACTTGGAGGATAATACCTCTCGCAGCTACCAAAACATCAACATATCTAAGGGTTAGTTTAAGATGTAGCGATTCAAAATGACAAAGAACTTATTTTATTACATGTTCATTAGCACACATACCTATTTTGTTTCTTTAGTTTATTTGCATAACTTGTTGGTGGTTTTGTCCCATCTTGCAATCACAATAGATGTTGCAGTTGGTTTGTTGTTACCAATTTTTTTCTTCCATTCTTCCTTTTTTTTATTAGAATGTTTTCGTTGAACACAAGCAAACCAAAACTATTCAATGTGAGATTTATGATCTGGTAGAATGGTTTCACACATTATAGAATATCCCTTCACCTAAGAGGTTGTGATTCGTAGAGAAAATCCTACAATGCATAGGCCTTAGGGAGGCATCAAAATGCTCACAAGCTAAAACTCACCTTGGTAAATATGAGCAAAGAATTGAGGATTTCACACATAGGTACATGAGTGTGGCATACTTATAATTAATATAGAATTTGTCTTTCACATGAGCAACTTCAACTTCTTGCTCACAATACTATCTAAATGAACATCAAGTTACTCACATTTATTTGAAGTATAGGAAGATGTGTCTTGGATTTCTATGATTGTGGATTATGGCATATTGATTGTAGTCTTGTTATGAACAGGTTGAGTAAATTACAAACTTTGGTCACTAAAGATTTATTTTCCTGCCAAATAAAAAAAAAAATGCAACTACATCCTTATCTTGATTCTCAATAATATTAACAATCCATCTTAATCTCAGATATATGAATCACCTATAAGGGTAAAAAGTAACTGAAGTTAAAGCATCATCTCCTTTCAATTGTACACTTATCTTGTTTGTAAATAAATTAAAATAGAATATGAAAGGGAAGAACATGATAACATGTAATGTACCTCAAAAATCATCATAAAAAAAAAATTATTTCCATGGCATAAATCAATTTCATTTAAGCTTAGATTGTAAAAAAACCAGGAATGATTCAATTCTAACCATAAGGATATTATTGCAACCACCTAATCTACTTTGATCTAAAAGCTTCTGTGGGTAAAAATTCCCTCCATGTTTATGTTCCTTCCCTTATTCGCTGCACCCTTCCAACATACTCAAAGTAAGAGAGCGAAATGAACTGAAGGAGCCTCCGTTGTTCAGAGAGAGAAAAGGAGATCACTTGGAAGTTTTCAAAGCAAGGCAGAGAGCAAAATCATCTCGCAGGGGTCAAGCTCCAGTCAAAAAACGCCAAATACTCCTTGCCAAATATATTTAGAAGAAAGAACGGTGATAAATTATCAGGAAAAGGACCGAAATCCAGTGGACCATTAGATCCCATAGATCTGCGCGGAAGTGGCTAATCATTCACAAGCTTAGGAGGGTAATAACCATTGGATGAGAAACAATAGGAGCCATTGATCTCGTTCTTCAGATTTTTTCCAACTCGGAGTTGTCACGTTGGAGGAGGGGCCCGCCAGAGGACCATCCCATTCCGGACCCCATTTCGGGGTTTCGGACTCTGCGAGTTCCAAACTCGAACATCAACTCATAGGAACTTTCGAAATGCGAAAAGGGATGAGTGGGACCTGCATTTCGGGGTTTCGGGGTTCGAAGTCTCGTGAAATCAAAACCTAACCTCTACATCCCAGAACTCCCGAAATCATGAAAAGTGAAAAAAGAAAGGTGGGACTCCCTTTGGTATTTCGGGATTCAGAATCCCGTGACTTCAAACGCCAAGCCTTTACATACCAGAACTTTCGAAAATGCAATATAGGTAAGGGTGAGGGCCCTACAATTTGGGTTTCTGGGTTTACTAACTCCCGATGAAAAACATCACACATCACTACACGCTGAAATGCAACATTACCAAAAGGTAAATGTTTGGCCCTACAAATTTGGGTTTTGGGATTTACTAACTCCCGATGAAAAACATCACACATCACCAAACGCCAAATCATGAAGTTACGAAAAGGAAAGGGTGTGGGCCCTATGAATTCGGGTTTTGGGATTTACTAACTCCTGATGAAAAACATCACACATCACCAAATGCTGAATCGTGAGGTTACGAAAAGGTAAAGGTGCGGGCCCTACAAATTCAGGTTTTGGGGTTTCGAGTGTTGAACAACGGCGCAAGACATTTCCTGAATTCCAAAAGCACAAGGACTTAAGAAAAAATTACATACTCCAAAGGATACAAAAGGATAAAGGTTTTTTTCTAACGTACAGAGTGTCCTAACATTTCTACTACAGGTTAAACCTATCTTGTAGCTGGATCGTTTCTCATAACTCAATTTGTACAAAATAAAGTTGCCTAGTACTTCCAGTTCGGATTTAACAGATACCTAACATCAAGTAAAAACATTCGAAAAGAGGAAGCGAATCATTACACTTCCTATTTAAGAGAATATAAGGCATCAGATATTAAATCATTCAAATAGAGAATGGAAAATATTTTAGTTCCGATTAAACACAAACATTGCATCGAATATAAAATCAATCAGAACAGAGAATGGAAACCATTTCAGTTCTGATTTAACAATTATATTGCATCAGACATAAAATCATTTAGAACAGAGAATGAAAAATATTTTAGTTCCGATTAAACACAGACATTGCATCAGATATAAAATCATTCAGAACAGAGAATCAGAAGCTTTAACATATCTGAATTCCAATCCATGGGAAGACAAAGGGAACAGTGACGTTCCTCCCAACCGTAGAACATGGAATCCAAAATCACTTGCCCGTTTCACCCCCTGGCCTGACCATGAATCCATGAGGGCGAACTTGGAAACTTCTCCTCATCTATGTCCTTCAATTCCAATAGTTATCTTCTGGCCTCACACTTACTTAACAGTACTCATAAAAACAAGGCGATTATGTTTCAACAGGATCCTCTTGCCTCACTCTCAATCCGCAGTGTTCATAATAGCAAGAGAGCTCAGGAGTCCTTTCCCAGCATACTTGGCAGTGTCCTATCTCCTCGCATATGCTATTTATCCATTTTTTCCCAGGTCTTTCCCCTCCTTTGGGGATTTTCGCAGCTTTTCTTAATCCATGATTTTTAGGGACTGCCATTGGCCAAATATTTGATTTTCCACTTGTAATCATCATCCCAGGGGCAGTTCCAACTTGTTCCCCACTCATGGAGTCATGGTCAACTGATTTTAACATGGTTGTTCCATTTGTCCTCCTGTAGTTAATATAATTATTCTGTTGTGATACAAGTGTCATAGTCAAATAGTTAGTTGGGTCTAAACAGATCTCTGTACCAGTCACAATAATTGAATACAATTATTAAATTCAAAAATTCATAATTTCCATAAATGGAAAGAATTCTCCAGATTCGAATTTGCCAAAAACGGAAAGAAATTTCCAACACATAAAAATATTTATTTTGGGGGGATGTCACATCCTTTCCCCCTTCAATAAAACACTATCCTTAGTGTTCATTCCTTTCCTGGAATAGGATTGGATGAGATTTATGCAAATCTCCCTCCTATTCCCAAGTGGCCTCCTCAGGACTAAAGTGCTTCCATTGCACCTTTACCTGAGCGATGGCTCTGTTCCGAAGTGTTACTTCTCTTCGGTCCAAACTGCACGGGGGTTCCACCTGGAACTCTCCTTCAGGTTCCACCTGCACCAAGTTCCAATCAATCATATGAGTAGGGTCACGAATATACTTTTTTAACAAAGAAACATGAAATACATTATGAATTCTTAGATTAGCTGGAAGTGCAAGCTGATATGCTATGGGTCTAATTCGAGTTAGTATCTCGAAGGGCCCACAAAACCTAGGTTCCATCTTGGCATGGTTCCCCAACTTCAGCGATATTTTCTGGGATTTGACCTTCAAATAAACATGGTCTCCCACTTGAAATTCCAAGTGTCTTCTTTTCTGATCTGCATAGCTCTTTTGTCTGTCCTGTGCTTCTTTCAATTTCTATTGTACTTTCTTTACCATGTTCTCCATTTCTTGGAGCATCTTTGGTCCAACCATGAGTTTTTCAGTCGGGTTATCCCAGCTAATCAGAGTTGTACACTTTCTGTTGTATAGTATTTCGAAAGGGCTCAACTTACCCGAAGTTTGGTACCCATTGTTATATGCAAATTCCACCAAGTGTGGGTAGTCTTCCCACTTGTATAGTTTTGTTCTTACATACATGCGGAGCATATATTCTATGATTTGGTTTGTCTTTTCGATCTGTCCATCTGTTTGTGGATGATAACTCATGCTGAAATTTAAATTAGTACTTAGCCCTGCAAACAATTCCTTCCAAAAAGCGGATGTGAATTTTACGTCTCTATCTAAAATCACCATTTTAGGAATACCATGTAGTCTAAACATTTCTTTCATGAATATTTCAGCAATGTTAATAGCTTTAAAAGTAGACTTTACAGGAATGACATGTGCAGACTTACTGAGTTTATCGATTACAACCATGATAGAATCATTATGTTTCTGAGTTTTTGGAAAACCTGTGATAAAGTATAGTGAGATGGTCTCCCATTTCCATTTTGGTACTGGTAATGGCTATAATAGGCCAGCTGGATGCTGGTGTTCAACCTTAACCTGCTAGCAATCTTGGCACCTAGCCAAGTATTCTGTTGTTTCGCCTTTCATATTAGCCCAGTAAAATAGTTTTCTGAGTGTTGTTATTGTTTTTTGGTAACCTAGATATCCAGAGTATGGTTTCTTATGCACTTCGTCTAAAATAGTTAATTTTAGCTCTGTTGAATTTGATATGTAAAGTCTATTTTTAAATATTAATATTCCCTCTTTGTCGATACTTATATCCAGTTTATCTGAGTTTGTGACATTATTTTGCAATTCTTCCATCATCTTAGTGTAATTTTCGTCATTAACACTTATTGTTTTGATTTTTTGTTCTAGATCACTTTCTGCTCTACTGATATTTATCTCAAATAACCCATGGATTCTGCGGCTTAAATCATCTACTACTTTATTTTTCTTACCCTTGATATGTCTGACATCGAAGTCAAATTCAGTCAAGAATGCTAGCCACCTTGCTTGTCTCGCATTAAGGTCTAGTTGGTTAAACACATATTTCACTCCGCTATTATCTGTCAATAGTAAGAATTTTCTGCCCATGATATAGTGTCACCACATTTTCAAGGTATGTATTACTGCTTCCAATTCTAAGTCATGAGTGACATAATTTCGCTCGTGCTCCTTTAATTTCCAACATTCATAATAAATCACGTGCCCTTCCTGAGTTAGAAAACCACCTAGCCCCTCTTTACTTCCATCAACGCATACTGCGAAGTTTTTATCTGGGTCTGTTACCTTCAATATGGGCGCTGATGTCAATCACTCTTTTAGCTTGTTAAAACTATCTTGACACTTGTGCAAGCAGTTAAACTTGGTCCCTTTCTTTTGCAGTGACGTGATAGGGTAGGCTATCTGGGAGAACCCTTCTATAAATCTACGATAATATCCGGTGATTCCCATGAATGACCGGATATCTGCCACATCCTTAGGTACTAGCCATTCCATAATGGATTTTATCTTTTTTGGGTCTACAACAATACCTTCCGAGGAAATGACATGTCCTAAATATTGTATTTCTCTTTGATAAAAGTCACATTTTTCGAATCTTGCATAAAGTTTGTGTTTCCTTAGTGTTTGCAGAACTATTCGTAAGTGTTCATAATGTTCCTCCTCTGTTTTAGAATAGACCAGAATATCGTAAATAAATACTACTATGAACTTGTCTAAGTATTGGCTGAAAATGTTGTTCATCAAGCACATAAATGTGGTTGGTGCATTAGTGAGTCCAAAAGGTATGACTACAAACTCATAGTGTCCATATCTTGTTCGAAAAGATGTTTTGTTTATGTCCCAATCCTTTATCCTAACTTGATGATATCCAGATCGTAAATCCAATTTTGAGAAGATCTTGGCCCCACCAACTTGATCGAACAGATCATTTATCTTAGGTAAGGGGTATCTGTTATTAATGGTTACCTTGTTCAGCCGTCTGTAATCGATACATAGTCTTAGAGTATCATCTTTCTTTTTCACAAAGAGGATTAGTGCTCCCCATGGTGAGACACTTGGTATGATATACTCTTTATCCAACAATTCATGTAATTGCATTTTTAATTCTGTCAGTTCTGGTAGACTCATTCGGTAGGGTGCTTTTGAGATAGGGGCTGACCTAGGTAGTAAGTCTATGGAGAAATCTATTTCTCTCCTAGGAGGCAATTCTGGTATCTCATCAACAAACATGTCTTATAATTCACATAGGACCACAAAGTCTTCTAATTTGGGCTTATCTTCTTTTTCTAATACATTCGTTACTTGGATGGCGTAAACTTGACATCCCTTTCTAGTACATTTCTTGAATTGCATCGCTGAAACTTGTTTGACTGACACAGATTTTGGTATGCCTTGGGTTATTCGAACAATGCCAAAATTATCTTTATAGCTAAGTATCTTTGTATAAAAATCTAGTACTGCTTTGTGTTGTTCCAACCAATCCATCCCAATAATCATATCATAAGACCCTAGTGGCAGGATGTTCAGATTGGTCCTTATCTTTTGACCATCTAAACTGAACTCAAGATCAAAAATAAAGTTAACTACTTTTCTTTTAGTCCCTGTAGCTAGTTGTACATGCCAAGGTTTTGCATGCTTTTGTTTCTTAAGTTTATTCAACTCTACTACATCGGGAGTAATATAACTTAACGTAGCTCTAGGGTCAATTAAAATAGAAATTTGAGTGTCATGGATTTTACCTTCAATCTCTACCACCAAGGACTAGTGGTCATCTTGTCGACCATCTATGGTTGCATTTATCTGATGCAGACTTATGCCCATGTCACCCACTGTCGAGGCTTCCTGCAAATTGTGAACATCAGTTCTGTTTGCTGCAATTAAACGTGGACAGTTTCTCCTTAGATGGGGTTCTCCACACTCCCAACACTTTAATAGATCGTGGGAGTTGTCCCCAAACTTCTTCATTCCCAGGTTTATCGGTTTACTACTACCTTGCGTATTCGGATGATTGGAGTGAAAATCCTTCCTTGGGAAACTTTTTACTGCATTCTGATAAGGAGCTGGTTGGTGTCTCTTCTTCCACTGGTTTATTCCATCTTGCTTCTTATCCTTCCAGGTCTTGGGAAACTCTACTCGTTTTTTATACTGTTCATAGCACATTCGTTCTTTTCTGAATGCCTCACTCAAGGATTTGGGGTTGTCAAATTCAATTCTGTCC
Source organism: Picea engelmannii (assembly GCA_009831015.1). NCBI lineage: Eukaryota > Viridiplantae > Streptophyta > Pinopsida > Pinales > Pinaceae > Picea > Picea engelmannii. Next base: position 183,317 of record ML787328.1, read on the forward strand.
CTGTAGGACTGTGGTAAACAACTTAAGAATCGTTGGATTTTTACCTTATCCTCCTGGATGTATGGTACAAACCTTAGTATTTCCAGAAATTTATTTATAAGGTCATCCATCGTCATTTGTCTAATTCGTAATTCATAAAATTCTTTCATCTTCCTTTCATAATAGCTCTCAGAAAGGTATTGTTTCTTAAAATGATTCTTGAAGTTGGACCATTCCATCTATTTCTCCTTTAGTCCCTTGGCCAATTTCAGGTTCTGCCACCAAATGTTGGCCTTTCCCTTTAGGTTGTAGATGGTGATTCTGACCTTCATGTTGCTGGAATAGTTGTAGATTTGGAAGTATTTTTTAATGTCCAACAACCATGCCTCAGCTTCTTTTCTTGTCTTGGACTCTCCATCAAAAGTCGCTGGTTTAATCTTTTTAAATTCTCTTTCAAGGTGGTCTGTTTGTTTTCTTTTCTTGTCTGGTATGGTTTTTTCTTCAGCTGAAGGTGTCCCTTTAGACAAACTGTCTCCTTTTTCTGTTTTCGCACCAGAATTTTTGGAGGCCCTTTTCTTGACCTCTCCCTCATGGTTATCATATTTTGGGATTTTCTTGGTTACTATACTATGCAGCAAGACTTCATTTATCTCTTGTTGTTCCTACTGTGCCTTCTTTAATTTTTCATTGTCGGCCTTGAAAACCTGTAGTTCAACTATAAGGTTTCTCATTGTTTCCAACACCTCTGTGAGTGAGATTCCATCACTGTTCTATCTCAGATCTCCAGGAGGTCCTTGTTGCAGATTCTCTTCCATCTTGATTTCTGCACCTTCTTGAGTTGCCATTATTTAACACAAAACATAAAAGTTTTCTATTTTCAATTCACAAGGTTTGTTAGTTTTCTCATAGATTAGAATATATATACTAAGAAATTAATGTGGCCCTGTTCAGGCCCAATGTTGTAACTTTTTCTATGATACCATATGTAATGTACCTAAAAAATCATCATAATTTTTTTTTTCTTTCCATGGCATAAATAAATTTCGTTTAAGCTTAGATTGTAAAAAAAGCAGGAACGATTCAATTCTGATCGTAAGGATATTATTACACCCAACTAATCTACTTTGATCTGAAATCTTCTGTGGGTAAAAATTCCCTCCATGTTTCTGTTCCTTCCCTTATTCGTTGCACCCTTCTAGCATACTCAAAGTAAGAGAGAAAAACGAACTGAAGCAGCCTCCATTGCTCAAAGAGAGAAAAGGAGATCACCCATAAGTGGTCAGAGTGAGGCAAAGAGCGAAATTGTCTCGCAGGCTTCAAGCTCCAGTGGAAAAATGCCAAATCCTCCTTGCCAAATATCTTTAGAAGAAAGAACGGTGATAAATTTTTGGGAAAAGGACTGAAATCCAGTGGACCGTTAGATCCTGTAACGTTCCTCCTCATTACGACGACAAACCTCTTATAACAAGTGCAAATTTATTTTTGTGTGTGTGTGTGCGTGTGTACAAGGGAAACAACACATTCAACTCTGCATCGTGACCCGACGACGAACAAGATGCAAACCATGGTGAAAAGATGAACAAGATGACATGAGATGCATAACAAGTAATTGCATGCATTTAACGATGATCAATCGACAATAAGTAAGACTGACTACCCGCCCGTCCTACCTTGCAATGGTTAGGACCTCCAAGACACATAAGCAACGCTCAAGCCTAGGTTCCCATCGATTTTAAGCATTTAAGGTCTTAGGGTTGGCTACTGTTCTGAGGAACATGGAGGTGTCTACACCCCGCCCGAGACAAGCAGACCAAGAAATGAAATTATTACAACCAAGCACAACAATAATTAAATGAGAAACCACGTCCTCTACGGAAGGCACAAGATAAAAGGACTCAGACAATGACCAACCAATATTAAGACAAGGTATTGTCTATGACTCAACTATGATTGATTACAGACCAAATACTTCATTTAAATTTCATTAACCGATGAGTACCTTAAACATATGGTAAATCCAATTAATCTCAATTCCCCATTTATTAAGTCATAAAATCTTATTGTACATAGTTCAAAGACATTACAATTGCATTCTATCACTAACAGTAAAAATGATAATAGCATCACCATGAAATGATGCCCATAATACCTTTTATATCACGATGACTTGCAATAATCACAATCACAATGCATTTTATGTGTTAACCATAATAATAAACTGAGATATCATTACCATAATGATGAACACAATAACATTTACTTTACCATGAATATTAACATTGACATAAAACATTACACCACATTACCTTAACATTACATTATAGTACATTACCTTCCATTACATTACAATACATTACATTAACATTACATTAACCATTCATTACATTACAATTCATCACATTCCATCATATTACATTTCATTAACATAACATTACATTACATTACATCCCAATAGAATATATAAACATCAAAATTCTAAGGAAAGAAAAACATAACTATTCCATTATAACAATATAAAACTTGTTCTTAATTTAACGTTAAAGGGACATCAATAAGCAAATCTGATTTTTGACTTGCCAATAAATAAAAAGGAATATAACTAATCATTCATTAGTCTAACCAGCTTGGGTGAATTGTAAATGAGCCATTAATTTTACCATCAATTAGATATTAAATACTACCAATTAGTAACAAGACATTTAATAACAAAAGACCTTTAATAACCAATGACCTTTAATAACTAGCATTTAATAACAAGACATGTAATGACAATGACGTAATAATTAATATATCACTACCAACACTAACTAAGTCAAGGCAGAAATCATCAAAAGACATTTATTAACCCAATAATTTACAGCAAGAGTCTCACTTCACTAAAATTACCAAGGTGACAGTTGTATGCAATCATTAGGGGAAACGACCAAGAAGTATAAGTGCCACAACCTCAAAACTATTTACGAAAGACTAAGGCCATGGAGCTAAAAGGGTTTACTGCCATGCGCCCTCAGTACAAGGCACTGCCAGGTAATAGTAACGTGAATAAAGAGGCGATTACTATAGCAGATATCATTGCAGAAGGTTGAAGGCTATGACATTGACCCTGGGGAGTTTTAAAGGTTGACAGGCGGAGCTTTACACCAATGGGACTGTTTAAAAAAACGCTAAGAACTATTATAATAAAAAATTGATATAGGGGAAATGGTTAAATCTTAAAGGCAACTGCTATCAAAAATGAAGATCTGCTTTAAAAACCTTCCGAGGAATTGTTGTATTAACCAGTCAAAAGGAGGTAAGACTATTTATCAACTACTGCTATGACTATCAAGAATTTAGGTGACTGTCTAGCAGAGTTAAATCCGCTCTAAAATTCCAGACCAACAATGATAAACAAGTCGTATCATTTAAAGGAACATCACCGAAAAAAGCGCCCATAGTAGAATATAACGGTAAAAAATAGAAACGTCTGTAATGGGTACAGGAACACAGTCAAACACAGGAATTACAAACCAAATCGCAATCACAACCAAAAACCACAGAATGACAAACCAAAATGCAAAGAGTTATAACATGAAAACGCAGAGATGTGTAAGATAAAATCGCAGAGTTTAATTGGTTGAAACGCGTGGGTATCAATCGCAGAGATGGGTAACACATAAACCCAGAGATTACAATAGAGAAAACATAATTTAAGTGGTTTGGGAAACGAGGGTGTATCCTCCACCAAATCGCACAGGAAAACTAACCCAAAAACGTAGAAAAATATACACCAAAAATTCAACGAAATACCAACACAAAGGCAGAGGTTATGGTTGAAAACCGTGGGCATCCTTCAGTGAATTATAACACCAAAACATAGAGTTTGGGTGGTCGAAAAACGTGGGTATCCTCCAGCGAATTACAACACAAAAAATTGCAAAGAAAGAAGTTGAAAAATGCGTGGATAACCTTCCTCAGTTCGCAGAGAAACATAAACACAAACGTAGAGATAGGTAACACCAAATCGCAGAGGTTATGTGGTCCAGATTTGCGTGGGTATCTTCCCCCAAATCGTTGGGAAACACAACGCAAATATAGCGATATATAACCCCAATCTCAGAGGTTAGGTGGTCAAGGTTTGCGTGTGTAACCTTCACAAATCCGCAGAGAAATACAAACAAAAGGGTGCAGAGATGGGTGTTGAATCGAGTGGGATTCCTCCATGAAAATGCATGGAAATTGCAAACATAAAAACATAGACCAAACAAAGGTAAGGCACAACTATAGATCGCACAGAACCAAGGATGGTCGGCAACGCCGAGTCATAAAATATCTTCTATCAAATACTTACATGAAACAACAGAGTAAGAAGAAGTATTTTATAACCGTAACTCAATTACAATGCCGAAGAACAGAAACGAAACCCAATCAATCTGACGAAAACCCATGCAGATTTAAGCCAAGTAGTTTTCATCTTTTACAATAAAGAACACCAATAAGAAATTGGAGCCAAAAGTAAGAGAATGGCAGAGCCAAGGATAACTCATCGAAGGGATCCTAGGGGTTATAACAGTCTAGGCGCAGATAAAAAACAACAAGGAAGCGGGATGATTCAAATTCAATGCATTAATCGTCATCATAAGGATTCACATATAAATTTTAAACAATTTTTCTTTTATTCTCAAACAAACAACGCGCTTGCGTACCTGTGACCGACGACGAATAACCCGAAGATGCTATCCCGTGCTTATGCTTCGTGCCACTCCATCTTGTCGACCGTCGAGACCTCACCAGTACCTCCCAGCCAATGCTAGGGGTACTCTGCTTCCCCCTTAGACCCTCGAGCCGCAAAGGGGCCACACACTATCCAGATGGTACATCTAGCTCCCAACTCATCTCGCAAGGTCGATCCACCACTCCTATCTGAGCTGGGAAATCCCAACTCCTCACAAGTAAATCAGTCAAGTCATCCCCCGCAATCTTCCTCCTCCTTCCTCTCTTTTATAGAGTTTTAGAACTTCCAAACTTTCCCTAAATCTCATTTTATTTAAGTTTTAATAAAAATCTTCTAATAATTCTCCTTCGTACAAGTGTCATTCATCCCCCACGTTTCTCCATTATCTATTTTCTTTAATTTATTAAATTGTCTTATTTCCCTCACCCACCTAGAGTTACTCCTATTTTTACTCATAGGTGTCCCTAGATTCCCTTACAGGTTTTAAATATTTTCCCTAAAATGATGTTGCTAATTTAGTTCAATTTAGAAGGTTCTTTATTGGAGATTCTTTACTAACTTGACCTCACTTTTTACTACAAGTTCCCTTTTTTCCCTTATTATGTTTCCTCCATTGCTTAGTTTCCTAATTTTCATTATTCCCTTCTTTCCCCTTTTTATTAGAGCCAAAATGACAGTTGTGCAAATTAACCCCTTTTCCTTTTTATTAATAATTTAATATCTTTTACACTTTCACAAGTTAAATAATTAAATTCTTCTTTATGTTTTATATCCACAAATTTTAATTAAAGTATTTCTCTCTTCATTTTACCCCAAAAATTTATGAAGACCAAAATTATTACTTAAATGTTTTTTTGTTTTTTTTTAAATTTTACCATTTAAAATTTTTAGAGATGTTTTCTCAAGGGTACACAAAATTTTACTCCTAGCAAAGTTTCAGACTTAGGACTTAGATTCTGAACTGGGCGACATTTAATTAGGGAAGTTGTTTAAGAATTTTTCAAAGTGTTACATGTCTTAGGGCCGTCTAGGTTTGTTCCTTCATCATCATCAATGCGACGTGCCCTTCAGGACGCACCACATGCTCCAAGGGTGCCACTCACCTCGTTTGTTTCTTTTGTGCAATGTGCCCTTCAGGATTCACCACATGCTCCAAGGGTGCCACTCACCTCTGGTGTTTCTTTTGCGCAACGTGCCCTTCAGGACGCACCACATGCTCCAAGGGTGCCACTCGCCTCTTGACTGATTGGTAGACATCAATAACCCCTAGAGTCAACACTCCACCAGGTGAACTTGTGGGAGACTAAGGGATTCTAAGGAATAAGGCCCCGACCTTATTGTGCATCCCTTAGAGTCATCGTGAGATACTGTCGTAGTCTACCCTCACAACATTGTCAATCCTCTTGAACTAGTTAATTGTTAACCTATAGTTCGAGCCACAGAGGGAGTGCTAGTAGGTTGTGGCAGGGCTACTGTCCACACCTCTCTCTCAACCTCTCTGGTAATCATGTTTGGCCCCTATACTCCATATGTGAGTCTGGTCAGCAAGCTATCATCATCCTGCATCATCAACAATCATGTCAGAACATGTCCACATCATATTATCTAATCAAACGTACTAAAATCATAGTAAACCATCAAACCCTTATAGCACACTCCCTGACTCAATCCAGAGTCCAAGGGGTTCCATCGATGCCTCTGCAAACTCAAGGTCCAAAACACTGCACACTCAGTAAAACTGAGTCAATAGCACCTGTCTACGTCAATGCAGAAAAAACATCATGTCATCTATCATAACGCATCATAATCAAGGAAAAATGTTTTAATATCATAATAGTCTGGATCACTTGCGAGCAAGTGTCCTCAAAGAATAGGTGTTCTCAGTGCACCAGAGAGGGATGTTATAGATCCCATAGATCTGCACGGAAGTTAAGGCTAATCATTCACAAGTTTAGGAGGGTAACAACCATTGGATGAGAAACAACAGGAGCCATTGATCTCGTTCTTTGGATTTCTGCCAACTCGGAGTTGTCACGTTGGAGGAGGGGCCCACCAGAGGACCATCCCATTCTGGACCACATTTCAGGGTTTCAGACTTCGCAAGTTCCAAACTCGAACATCAACTCACAACAACTTATGAAATGCAAAAAGGGATGAGTGTGGCCTGCATTTCGGGGTTTCGGGGTTCGGAGTCTCATGAAATCAAAACCTAACCTCTACATCCCAGAACTCTCGAAATCACAAAAAGTGAAAAAAGAAAGGTGGGACCCCCTTCAGGATTTCGGGATTCAGAATCCCGTGACTTCAAACGCCAAGCCTTTACACACCAGAACTTATGAAAATGCGAAAGAGGTAAGTGTGAGGGCCCTAAAATTCGGGTTTCGGGGTTTACTAACTCCCAATGCAAAGCATCACACATCACCACATGCTGAAACACAAAGTTACAAAAAGGTAAGGGTGTGGCCCTACAAATTCGGGTTTCAGGATTTACTAACTCCTGATGCAAAACATCACGCATCACCAAACGCCAAATCAAGAAGTTATGAAAAGGTAAGGGTGTGGGCCCTACGAATTTGTGTTTCGGGATTTACTAACTCCCGATGCAAAACATCATGCATCACCAAATGCCAAATCATGAACTTATGAAAAGGTAAAGGTGTGGGCCCTACAAATTCGGGTTTCAGGGTTTCGAGTGTCGAACAACGGTGCAAGACATTTCCCGAATTCCAAAAGCACAAGGACTTAAGAAAAAATTACATACTCCGAAGGATACAAAAGGATAAAGGTTTTCTTCTAACCTACAGAGTGTCCTAACATTTCTACTACAGGTTAAACCTATCATGTAGCTGGATCGTTTCTCAAAACTCAATTTGTATAAAATAAAGTTGCCTGGTACTTCCAGTTCGGATTTAACAGATACCTAACATTGGGTAAACACATTCAAACAAAGGAAGGGGATCATTACACTTCCTATTTAAGAGAATATAATGCATCAGATATTAAATCATTCAAACAGAGAATGAAAAATATTTTAGTTCCGATTAAACACAGACATTGCATCTGATATAAAATAATTTAGAATAGAGAATGGAAATCATTCCAATTCCGATTTAACAAGTATATTGCATCAGATATAAAATCATTCAGAATAGAGAATGGAAAATATTTTAGTTCTGATTAAACATAGACATTGCACCGGATATAAAATCATTCAGAATAGAGAATGAGAATCTTTAACATATCTGAATTCCAATATGTGGGAAGACGAAGGGAATAGTCACGTTCCTCCCAACCATAGAACAAGGCAGCCAAAATCACTTACCCGATTCACCCCCTGGCCTAACCATGAATCCATGAGGGCGAACTTGGAAACTTCTCCTCAGCTATGTCCTTCAATTCCAATAGTTATCTTCTTGCCTCACACTTACTCAACAGTGCTCATAACAACAAGGTGATTCTGTTTCAATAGGCTCCTCTTGCCTCACACTCAATCCACAGTGTTCATAACAACAAGAGAGCTCAGGAGTCCTTTCCTAGCATACTAGGCAGCATCCTACCTCCTTGCATATGCTATTTATCCATTTTTGCCCAGGTCTTTTCCCTCCTTTGGTAATTTTCGCAACTTTTCTTAATCCCTGATTTTCAGGGGCTGCCAGTGGCCAAATCTCTGATTTTCCACTTGTAATCATTAGCCCAGGCGTAGTTCCAACTTGTTCCCAACTCATGGAGTCATGGTCAACTGATTTTAACATGGTTGTTCCATTTGTCCTCCTGCAGTTAATATAATTATTCTGTTGTGATACAAGTGTCATAGTCAAATAGTTAGTTGGGTCCAAACAGATCTCTGCCCAACAATCACAATTATTAAATTCAAAAATTCAGAATTATCGTAAATGGCAAGAATTTTCCATATTTGAATTTGCCAAAAACGGAAATAAATTTCCAGCACATAAAAATATTTATTTTTGGGGGATGTCACATAGCACAAGTTGTTTATTGGATTTTGAGACACTACTTTGCAAATAATTTTGGCAAGTTCTTGTTTTGCAATTATGTTTGCATATTAACGACCTTTCAAAATGGTGATATTTTGAAAGTCTCGTGATATTGAGATTGTATATTATGGAAAGTGGTTTCATTCCCTTCCCTATGAGTAGTAGATAACCAGATGTACAAAATATCATATTTACTATTATGTTGCTAGGTGTTTATTTAACACTATATGATGCACTCATGAATCTAATT
>ML787328.1:203309-239295 GCA_009831015.1 Picea engelmannii
GTAACAAGTACACTTCTTGGTAGCTAATCTAAACGAACAAATAAAGGAAGTAATCATAAAAGATAATCATAAGGTAATCATAAAAGATCAACTAAATGAACAAATAAAAGAAGTAAGGGCTACATCCATTAAAAGAATTAAAATACCAACACCTATTAACCATATGTAAGACTTCAATCTAAACTTACATTCCAGCTACAAGGTACCATAGAAGATCTCAAACTTATTTAACTACATACAAGTACTCAATTGCTAACTTAAAGGTCCAAATTACTATCAAGAGATCATTTCGTAATATACAAGGTGTAAGGACTTCAAAGCCACCTTGCATATTCTTAATAGGAACTAAGGGAAATCAATTAAAAAACAATTAAATAAGTTAAGCTATTTTCCTTTACTAAGTAATTAAAGAAGTTTAACATGTCAAGAAAATGTAAAAGTGTCTCAATACCAACTGACATATCCAAAGGTAAGGGTTATTTTAAATTCGGAAATTTCAGGAAATAAAAACAATTTGACATCATGTAATTAAGAATCCTTAATTAGAGGTATGCGGCGTTTAGGAATCTCTTGAGGTGGAAGTATTGCTTACGTACTTAAAGGAAATGATAAACTGAAGGATTGGATCCATTCCATCATCGAGGGCGGACTTATTCTAGACCAAGTGTGAAAATGAGGATGGAATCAACACAAAAAGCAAATTCGAGAGCAACTAACAGCATCACAAATTTTGCAACAAAATAATAGTCAGAGAGAGAAAGTCAAAAAGGGTCTCAACCCTGAGTTGGGCGAAATTCAAGCATCCAGAGGTGGAAATAGGGGTGATTGACAGTGTTAAACAATTCGCTAGAAATTTAAAAGTGATTTAACCTGTTGGCACATTGACCGTTACATTTGTCCAACTCGTAATTTTTTTTCCAACAAGTGTTTCATTTTGGAAACTCGAATTACAGGGGTCGAATTAATTGAAACTTAACCTAAGGATAAACACAACTGAGTTAGATTTTTTTTTATCAAATTATCGAGTTAAAATTTTTGCTCAATCTGAGTTCAATAAAATGCAGAGGGTTCAAAAATCCATATAAACCTCGCCAACGATTGGCAGAACGTCTGCAATAGCTCGGCCTTCGAGTCAAGTCGAAGGTCTCGATTCAAAACCTCATAATTACTGAGAGAGTCAAATTTCATGGTCAGAAGGACTGTAGGTCCATGGATTTAATCTCTGAAAATTTGTTGTCATGGTGGAAACGCTCCAAGAAAATCTAAAGATTCGCAGTCAAGGAAAAAATATAGCACGATCGTTACCTAACACCGATTGGCAGAGAAAGGGTGTAGACAACCATTTGCACAAATCACGGAGTGGAAGGTGTAATCCACCGTTACAGATATATGATGGTGTAATGTTTGCAGCGGGAGGGAATATAGTCCGCAGTGGAGAAGGTCATCCAAGAACCCAGTCGTGAGGTGCAATAACCCGACAATGAGCCCAGGTATATAAAATCACCCCGAGGATTTTCCTAGTGAAGAGCTCATCCAAAGATCTAGTCACAAGTACATGGATTCGCTCAGAAAAAGGGAACTCTTGAAAAAGGTTAAAGGTCGACTCTTGGAATACAGAAATGTAAAATCTCAGAGATGTAAAAAATCACAGAAATGTAAAATCGCTACCTCAGNGGGGGGGGGGGGCAGAAGAATTTATAAAACGCACAATATCAAAACTATAAAATTGTCTTGCACAAGAGGTGAAATAATGCAAAGTAGCATTTCCCAGGAAAGCCAAGAAAATCGAAGAGGACACTAAGAGGAGTGCAAGGCTAGGTTCTCATATATTATACAGAAACATGGTTAATGCCACTATTTTATCAAGAAACCCTTCAATAACTTATCAATGGTATTTCATACAAAAGGAACATATGTAATATAAACTTGTACATGGTTTGTATCAATAATACCCCGTCACATGAGAGTTTTAAATAAAAATAGCAGTTACAACTATAATCGCCGAGTAAATAATTAAATCATCCATTCAATCCATTTGCATCCACAAAAATTGAAATCATAACGCATTCTATTCTACTAAAACAAAAATCATACCATTGCCTTGTCGCTAGCTTCGAATGACGTCCCGCACTCCATGTCGCTCCTGCTCACCGACCGTTGAGACTACACCGGTACCTCCCAACCAACACTAGGGGTACTATGCTTCCCTCTTAGCCCCCCGAGCTGCAAAGGGGCCACACACAATCCAGATGGTACGTCTAGCTCCCAAATCACCTCGCAAGGCCGAGCTACCACTCCTATCCGAGATGGGAAATCCCAACTCCTCACAAGTTAATCAGTTAAGTCACTAATATGGCAGTGTAACGTTATGCTAACAGTCGATCCCCCTTTTCCTTCTCCTCTCTCTCTTTTATAGAATTTTAGAAATTCCATTCTTTCCCTAATTTCGTTTAATTTAAGTTTTAATAAAAATATTCTAATAATTCTTCTTCGTACAAGTGTCGTCCATCCCCCACTTTCCTCCAGTAAATATTTTTTTTTAAATTAATAATTGTTTCAATTCCCTCACCCACCTAGAGTTGCTCCTAAATTTACTCCTAGGTGTTCCTAGATTCCCTTACAGGTTTAAATACTTTCCCAAAAATGAAGTTGCTAATTTAGTTCAATTTAGAAGGTTCTTGATTGCAGATTCTTTACTGTGTTGACCTCGCTTTTTACCATAAGTTCCCCTCTTTCTCTTATTATGTTTCCTCCATTCCTTAGTTTCCTAATTTTTATTATTCCCTTCTTTCCCCTTTTTATTAGAGCCAAAATGGCAGTTGCGCTATTTACTCTTTTCCTTTTATTATTAATTTAATAACTTTTTACACTTTCACAAGTTAAATAATTTATTTCTTTTTTTACCTTTGATATCCACAGATTTTAATTAAGTTCTTACTCTCTTCATTTTACCCAAAAAGGTTATGAAGTCCACAACTATTACTTAAGTGGTTTTTAGTTTAAAATTTATTATTTTATTTTTATAAAGTATTTTTGTTAAGAGTAGACAAAATTTTACCCTATAGAAGTTTTAGACTTAGGACATAGATTCTGAACTAGGCGACATTTAATTAGGGAAGTTGTTTAAGAATCTATTAATGTGTTAAAAGTCTTAGGGCCATCTAGGTTTGTTCCTTCATCATCATCAACACGACGTTCCCTTCAGGACGGACCACGTGCTCCGAGGGTGCCACTTTCCTCGTTTTTTTCTTTTGTGCGATGTTCCCTTCAATATGCCCCACATGCTCCAAGGGTGCCACTCGCCTCTTTTGTTTCCTTTGCATGACGTGCCCTTCAGGATGCACCACGTGCTCCAAGGGTGCCACTCGCCTCTTGACTGATTGGTAGACATCAATAACCCCTGGAGTCAACACTCCGCCAGGTGAACTTGTGGGAGACTAAGGGCTTCTAAGGAATAAGGCTCCCGCCTTATTGCACGGCCCTTAGAATCATTGCGAGTGACTGTCGCAGTCTACCCTCGTGGCATCGCGAGTCCTCTCAAACTAGGTAATCGTTAACCTACAGTTCGAGCCACGGTGGGAGTGCCAATAGGCTGTGGCAGGGCTTCTGTCCACACCTCTCGCTCAACCTCTCTGGTAGTTGTGTGTGGCCCCTTTACTCCATATGTGAGTCTGGTCGGCAAGTTATCGTCAGCCTGCATCATCAACAATCTTGTTAGAACATGTCCACATCATATCATCTAATCAAATGTACTAAAATCACAAAAAAACAATCAAACCCCCATGGCACACTCCCTGACTCGATCCGGAGTCTAAGGGCTTTTGTCGATGCCTCTGCATCCTCAAGGTCCAAAACCCTACACACTCAGTAAAACCGAGTCAATAGCACCTGTCTATGTCAATGCAGTAAAAAATCAATTCATTTATCATAACGCATCATAATCAAGGACAAATGTTTTAATATCATAATAGTCTGGATCACTTGTGAGCAAGTGTCCTCAAAGAATAAGTTTTCTTAGTGCGCCAGAGCGGGATGTTACATACACCCCCTCTTGGTATAAAATTCATCTTGAAGTTTCATAGTATAAATGCCAAAATAAGTGTATCACAGTATCATAAGTCTATCTATCAAACAAAAATGGAAACTGTTGGCGCATATCATATGCCTCCTCCTAGGTCGCCAAGTGCAGACTATAATTGTCCCACTGGACCTTTACCTAATCTACCATTCAACGTCGTAACTATCAAATGCGGTGATCTAAGATGCAGACCGGCTCAGCCGTGAACACTCCCTCATCCGATACCTGCAAGGAACTCATTTCAATCACATGTGTATGATCACTAATATAATGTCTCAAAATAGATACATGAAAAACATCATGCATATGCCTCAAAGAATCAGGCAAGGCTAGTCGATAGGCCACGGGCCCCTTTCTCTCCACAATCTTGAAGGGTCCCACGAACCTAGGAGAGAGTTTAGCTCCCTTTCCAAACTTGATCAAACTCTTATGTGGTTTAACCCGCAAGAAGACTCGATCGTCGACCTCGTAACTACAGTCGACTCGGTGCACATCGACATACTTCTTCTATCGTTCCTGTGCTTCTTTAATCCTTTGTCTTATGGTTTTCATTTGTTCTTCCATTTGTTGGATCGCTTCTGGTCCCACTAGGACCCTATCCTCAAGCCGATCCCAACTCAAGGGTGTCTGACATAGTCACCCGTAAAGAAACTCGAAAGGCACCATTTTAATGGTGCTCTGGTAACTGTTGTTGTAAGCGAACTCTACTAGTGACAAGAATTCCTCCCAACGCTTTTGTTGGTCCATCACGTACATGTGCAACATGTCTTCCATGGTTTGGCTTGTTCGTTCGGTCTGTCCGTCAGTCTCTGGGTGATATGCAGTACTAAAGTTAAGTTGGGTTCCCAAGGCCTCTTGGAAACTCGTCCAAAATCATCCAGTAAACATCGATCCTCGATTGGATATAATCCTCTTAGGCACGCCATGTAGCCTCACAATCTCACTGGTGAAAACTCTAGCAATGTCAGGTGCCTGATACGTCGTACGTACAGGAATAAAGTGAGCACTCTTCGTCAGAGTATCTACTACTACGAAAATTGAGTCATGTCTCCTTTCCGTCAGTGGAAATCCAACAATAAAATCCATCGAAATGACCTCCCATTTCGATTCCCAAATGGCATGTGGTTGTAGTAATCCTGCTGGGTGTCTATGTTTAGCCTTTACTTGCTGACAATCTAGACACGTAGCCACATAGTTAACTATGTCGGCCTTCATTCCCCTCCAGAAGAATAAGGGTTTAAGATGTGCCCTCATCTTCGTGACTCTCGAGTGCGCCATGTAAACTTCTTTTAAACTTCCCTCAACTCGTCGTTTGGCAGTACATAAATCTGACCTTTAAACCTCGATAATCCATCGCTATCAAAAGAAAATCCCTCATATCATGGTACCATCATTGTGTTTTGTCCGATAAAACCCTCGACCTCTTTGTACCATTCGTCGTCACGCTGTAAAGTTAGAATCTTTTCACATAGATTCGTCTGAAGAGGCAACACCAAAAAAAAGCGTGGCCTCTGACTCAAATCATCTGCCACATGGTTCATTGTTCCCTTTATGTATGTAATCTCAAAGTCATACTCGCTAAGCAATTTCAACCAACGACGTTGCCGCGCATTCAGGTCGCTTTGCGTAAAAATGTCTTGTAGTCCACAATGATGCATCTTTAGTTCAAATTTTCATCCAACAAGTTAGTGTCTCCAAACGTTCAAGGCATATACGATGGATAATAACTCCAAATCATGCGTCGCGTAGTTCTCCTCATGCCTTCTCAGTTTCCTCAAAATGTAAGCAATCACTCATCCGTCTTGCATCAGGACTTCGCCTAAACCTTCCTTGGGTGCGTCTGTGCATACTAAGAAGTCTTCATCCATGTCAGGGACCTTTAGTATCGGCGTTGTTGTTAAAAACTCCTTAAGCCTCCGAAATGCTTCCACGCATTTCTCGGTCTAAACAAACTTCTTGCTTTTCTTCTGCAATTCTGTGATCAGATTTTCTATCTTCAAAAATCCCTTGACAAATCGTCGATAATATCCTGCTAAATCCATAAAGGTACGCACTTCCGTGACATTTGTCGATGCAGGCCATTCCATAATAGCCTCGACCTTGGCTGGATCCACGAAGATACCTTTTCCGGAGATGACATGCCCTAAGTAGTGAATCCTCGATTGATAAAAAGAGCTTTTGGACAACTTCCCATACAATTTGTGCTCTCGCAGACACTGTAGTACCAAGCGCAAGTGCTCGTCATGCTCCTCCATAATATGAGAGTAAATCAAAATATCGTCAATGAACACTTGGATGAAATTGTCCAAGTACTCACGGAACACCCCGTTCATCAAACTCATAAATACTTCTGGGGAGTTTGTCAGTCCAAACGGTAAAATAGTAAACTTGTAGTGTCCAAACCTCGTCTTAAAGGCGGTCTTAGGGACGTCAACCTCCTTGATGCATAACTGGTGATACCCTGATCGCAAATCTATCTTGGAGAACACCGTTGCACCCTTCATTTGATCGAACAAATCATCAATTCTCGGCAAGGGATACTAATTCTTGATCGTAGCCTTGTTTAGTTGATGGTAGTCAATGCAAAGCCTCCACGATCCGTCCTTCTTTCGAATGAAAACAACAGGTGCACCCCATGGTGACACACTAGGACGTATCAGTCCCAGGTCGAACAACTCCTTCAGTTGCATTTTCAACTCTTGCAACTCCGGGGTCAACATCCAATAAGGCATTCTTGCTATCGAATCGGTCCCCAGTTTCAGGTCTATGGTAAACTCCAATTCCCTTTCTGGCGGCATCCCAGGTAACTCCTCTGTAAATACGTCTGCAAACTCCTTCACCACCAGAAGGTGTTCCAGACCTTCCTCTACTCCCTTCTCGTTTAAAGCAAGGATTGCATAAAGCTTTCACCCCTTGTGCATACTCTTTTGTAGCTGTAAGGAAGAGATGAACCTTAGGGAAACTCCCTGGTTCTAGCCTACAATCACACACCTCTGTCCCTCATCATCGACCAAGCTCAAATGTTTTGTCTTACAATTAAGTATCGCCTCATGCAATTCCAACCAATCCATACCAATCACGACATCATAATATCCTAATATCGTGACGTACAAGTTTACCCTCGTGACAAACTCTCCCAGGTTAAGGGCGCATCTCGTAACCTTTCCTCCAACCTTCTATCTGGCTCCCGAAGCCATCTCTACGATGCTAAACTTGTCCTATTCGACTGCCTTTACCTTAATCCTTTTTAGCACTGCACCAGAAATGAAACTCTCGGTAGCACCAAGATCTATCAAAATACTAAGGGTCTGGTTAGTGACGATACCTATCGTCTCGAGCATAGTGGACTAATGCTCTGCCTAGCGGTTATTCACCGCTGCATGAATCCAATGGGCCTTTTCCATATCTCCCACTATAGTGGGTCTGGCTGATCTAGACACTTTGTTCCTCTCCACAAAAAAATCGCACTGGTAGTGTGGCTCCCCACACATCTAACACCCCTTCTTCAGCCCAGTAGTCCTGGTACCCAAAGTAGAAGATGACGGCCCACCGGCTTGGAATCCTGGTCTATTCTGCTGAACAGGCCTGAACTGTTGCTGTTGTGGGCGATGTTGCTGCTGATTTTGTGGTCCCCGATAAGGTGTCCATTACTGAGGCGGCGGTCATCGGGGTGTAGTGAAAATGGATCCCCTCTGGAAGCCATTATACCCCAACGTATGTCTCGCTGGTGTCTGGTACTGATGGGTTCCCGCTGAAACCTACCCTATCGGTCTCGCTAGAGTCCTGGTCTGACCCCCAATGTTAAGCTCCTCCTTAGCTATGAGGTTCTTTTGGATGGCATCGTGCAAGGTTTGAGGCATGAAAATCCCAACCTTTGCACGTAGACTGTCGTTAAGGCCGAACATGAACCTGTTGACCTTAAGTTTTTCAGTGTTAAGGTGCGAAGCATACCGAAGCAGCTCCATAAAATGGGCCTCGTACTCGGGCACCGTACGACCTCCCTATCATAAGGCATTGAACTCATTGAGCTGACACTCAATGAATTCCTTTGAAAGGTACCTCTCTCAGAACCGTTCCTCGAATAGTTCCCATGACACATCTTCGACGACCATGTTCAGCTGCCGTAGGAGTGTCTTCCACCATAGAAGAGCGCTCCCCTTCAGTTCAAAGACCGCCATGTGGACCTTCATGTTGGAGGTATAATCGCGAAGTGCAAAGCACATCGCCATGTTCTCGAATAGCAATAGTATAATCAAATCATGTCAACGAAAGCCGTAGCGATCCCAAGTCACGGGTCGAACCCGCTCTGATACAATATGTGACGAACCTTCTTGTTACGATGACAAACCTCTTATAACAAGTGTATTTTTTTTTGTGTGTGTGTGTGCAAGGGTAATAAAGACATCCGACTCTGAAACACCACCCAATGACGTACAAGACACATACAACGACAACACAACATGACGACCTATGATGCACATCAAGTATCGACATGCATTAACGACAATCAAATGACTATAAACAAGACTAACTACCCATCCATCCTACCCTACAATGGTTAGGACCTCCAAGACACATAAGCAACGCTCAAGCCCAAGTTCCGATCGATTTTAACCATTTAAGTTCTCAGGGATGGCGACTGTAATGAGGAACATGGAGGTGTCTACATCCTGCCCGACTCAATCCCAACCAAACTAAATAAACTAAATCAACAACATCAAGGACGATCGCTGCACGATAAAGTTCTATGAATCAACACACAATGTAAGAACTCCATGGTGCAAGAGAGTTTGATTAGGCAATCCATCAAGAAATGACATAAGTGCGAGTGTAAGGAAAACAACTTTATTTAAATCAAGAAACAAGGGTAGTCATCTGCTTTACTTCTAGGCGCAGAATTAGTCATTCATTAATTCAACTGTAGCTAACAATTCTAGATGAAGTGACTACACACATGCCCATCATACCTATCATGATGCCCTGAAATAAGCTTCTATGATAAATCAATCCACTACACAAGGAGCAAGAGGATAATACATGAAGAATAGCAAGGAACATCACAACATAACTATAATTTTGAATTGATGTAAAACTCTGCTAGTCACAAATACTAACTTGTTAAGATCAGGTTCATTCAAGTCAAGCGTTACTTATCGAGTGATTCAACTTATGTAATAGGTACACTCCTAGGTAGCTCATCTAAATGAACAAATAAAGGAAGTAATCATAAAAGGTAATCATAAGGTAATCATAAAATATCAACTAAATGAACAAATAAAAGAAGTAAGGGCTACATCCATTAAAAGAATTAAAAGACCAACACCTATTAACCATATGTAAGACTTCAATCTAAATTTACATTCCAGCTACAAGGTACCATAGAAGATCCCAAACTTATTTAACTATATACAAGTACTCAATTGCTAACTTAAAGGTCCAAATTACTATCAAGAGATCATTTCATAATATACAAGGTGTAAGGACTTCAAATCCACCTTGCATATTCTTAATAGGAATTAGGAAAATCAATTAAAAATCAATTAAATAAGTTAAGCTATTTTCCTTTATTAAGTAATTAAAGAAGTTTAACATGTCAAGAAAATGTAAAAGTCTCTCAATACCAACTGACATATCCAAAGGTAAGGGTTATTTTAAATTCGAAAATTTCAAGAAATAAAAATGATTTGACGTCATGTAATTAAGAATCCTTAATTAGAGGTATGCGACATTTAGGAATATCTTGAGGTGAAAGTATTTCTTACGTACTTAAAGGAAATGATAAACTGAAGGATTGGATCCATTCCATCATCCAGGGCGGACTTATTCTAGATCAAGTGCGAAAATGAGGATGGAATCAACACAGAAAGTGAATTCGAGAGCGATTGACAGCGTCACAAATTTTGCAACAAAATAATATTCGGAGAGAGAAAGTCAAAAAGGGTCTCAACCCTCAGTTGGGTGAAATTCAAGCATGCAGAGGCGGAAACAAGGGTGACTGACAGCGTTCAACAATTCGCTAGAAATTTAAAAGTGATTTAACCCGTTGGCACATTGACCGTTACGTTTGTCCAACTTGTAAATTTTTTTTCCAACAGGTGTTTCATTCTGGAAACTCGAATTACAGGGGTTGAATTAATAGAAAATTAACCTAAGGATAAACACAATTGAGTTAGATTTTTTTTATCAAATTATCTAGTTAAATTTTTTTCTCAATCTGAGTTCAATAAAACGCAGAGGCTTCAAAAATCCAGATAAACCTCACCAACGATTGGCAGAACATCCACAACAACTCATCCTTCGAGTTAAGTCAAAGGTCTCGATTCGAAACCTCATAATTACTGAGAGAGTCAGAGTTCATGGTCAGAAGGACCGTAGGTCCATGGATTTAATCTCTGAAAATTTGTTTTCATGGTGGAAACGCTCCACGAAAATCTGAAGATTCACAGTCAAGGAAAAAATACAGCACAACCGTTACCTAACACCGATTGGCAGAGAAAGGGTGTAGACAACCATTTGTACGGATTATGGAGTGGAAGGTGTAATCCACCGTTACAGAGATATGATGGTATAATGTTTGTAGGGGGAGGGAATACAGTCTACGGGGGAGAAGGTCATCGAAGAACCCAATCGTGAGGTGCAATAACCTGACAATGAGCCCAAGTATATAAAATCTCCCCTGGGATTCATCCAATGAAGAGTTCGTCCAAATATCTAGTCACAAGTACATGGATTCACTCAGAAAAAGGGAACTCATCTCTACACAAAAGTTAAAGGTCGACTCCTAGAATATAGAAATGTAAAATCTCAGAGATGTAAAAAATCACAGAAATGTAAAATCGCTACCTCAGAAATTGCAGAGGTACTAAGGTGGGCGGGGCAGAAGAATTTATAAAATGGACAATATCAGAACTGTAAAATCACCTTGCAGAAGAGGTGAAATAATGCAGAGTAGCGTTGCCCAGGAAAGCCAAGAAAATCGTAGAGGACACTAAGAGGAGTGCAAGGCTAGGTTCTCAGATATTATACAAAAACATGGTTATTGCCACTATTTTATCAAGAAACCCTTCAATAACGTATCAGTGGTATTTCATACAAAAGAAACATATGTAATATAAACTTGTACATGATTTGCATCAATAATACCCTTTCACATGAGAGTTTTAAATAAAAACAACAGTTACAACTATAATCACCAAGTAAATTATTAAAATCATCCATTCAATCCATTTGCATCCGCGAAAACAAAAATCATAACGCATTCTATTCTACTAAAACATAAATCATACCGTTGCCTTGCCCCCTCCTTCGAATGACGTCCCGCGCTCTGTGCCGCTCCCGCTCGCTGACTGTCGAGACTACACCAGTACCTCCCAGCCAACGCTAGGGGTACCTTGCTTCCCCCTTAGCCCCCCGAGCCGCAAAGGGGCCACACACTATTAAGATGGTATGTCTAACTCCCAACTCGCCTCGCAAGGATGAGATACCACTCGTATCCGAGCTGGGAAATCCAAACTCCTCACAAGTAAATCAGTCAAGTCACTAATCCGGTAGCATAACATTTGAGGTAGAGGTGTGGACAATAGCCCTGCCACAGCCTACTAGCACTCTCATCGTGGATCAAACTGTAGGTTAATGACTACCTAGTCTGTCAAGACCCATGATGTCATGAAGGAAGACTGCGATAGTCACTCATGATGATTCTAAGGGGCGCACAATAAGGTAGTGGCCTTATTCCTTAGAGGCCCTTAGTCTCCCACAATATCACTTGATGGAGTATTGACTCCAAGGGTTTTTGAGGTCTACCAACTCAGTCAAGAGGGGAGTGGCACCCTTGGAGCACGTAGTGCGTCTTGAAGGGCATGGATGAGTTTAGGGGATAAATTTCTCTCATGGGCTAATTTTCCATGGTTTTACCAAAAAAGAGATTCACTATTTTAAAACTGATTTGCCCAATTTCTATAGGATTAGTAAGATTCACCAAAATTTTAGAAAAACTATATTAAATCCTTAGAAATTTTAATATTTTTACAAAAATATCGCCAAACATTTATAGCTGGCATATGAAGGATTAGTAAGATTCGCCAAGGTTTCTACATTTTAAAATAAATTTCCATACTTAAAATCATCCCTGCTGAAGGGCACGTCATGCAAGGGAAACAAAATGGGGTGAGTGGCACCCTTGGAGCACATAGTGCGTCCTGAAGGGAACGTCATGAAAGGGAAACATGATGAGGTGAGTCACATCCTTGGAGCATGTAGTGTGTCCTGAAGGGCACGTCGCACAAGGGAAATAGAATGATGCAAGTGGCACCCTTGGAGCACCTAGTGCATCCTGAAGGGCAGGTCACATTGTTAAATAATAAATGAATAAACTTAGACAATTTTAGAACGAATGATGTGATTATAAAGTTTTAAAAACATTTTTTCCCTAATTGAAATGTTGCCTAGCCTCAGAAACTAAAATCTAGGTCTAAAATAATACTTGTGGTAAAAAATAAAAATAATTATAATCATCTTTAAACATGTGACAAAAAAGGGGTAAGAAAATTGTTTAAATTATTAAAATCAAATGAATTTGGGGGATCAAATTTTTAAAAAGGGGGGGATTGATTGTTTTGTTACTTATGCTAATTAAAAATTTATTAATTAAAAAGAAAAGTGGAAAATCGTAATTTACTACACTTGCTAGTTTGGGTTTTAGATAAAAAGGGAAGAGGGAAATTTAAAAAAATTAGGAAACTAAGGGAAAAAGGGGAAAACATAAAGAGAAAGGGAAAATTAAGGATAAAACAAATGACTAACTTAGTAAGGTATCTTGCCATTAAGAACATTCTAAATTGAACTCAACTAGTAATTACTAAGGTGGTAAGTCATTAAAATGTGTAAGGGAATATGAGGACACCTAGGAGAAATTCTAGGAATGCTTTTAGGTGGGTGAGGAAAATAACAGTAATTAAATAATTAATGAAATTAATTTATGGTGCAACGAAGGGGATGGGTGACACATGTACAGGGAGTATTTTTCTCAATTAAATTTTTGAACAATAAATTAAATGGGAAATTGGGAAAGAAAATCACTTAGAAACTCTATATAATGGAGGGAGGATGAGAAGGATGGATCTCTTCTGTTATGCGTAATGTTAATCTGTAGATTTTTCAATTGACTGACTTACCTTGTGGGAGTTGGGATACCCAACTTGGTGAGGAGTGGCAGCTCGACCTTGTGAGGTGAGCTAGGAGCTAGTTGTTCTCTAGTTTAGTGTGCATGGCCCTTTTGTGGCTTGGGGGATAAGGGGGAAGAAGAGTACTACTAGCATTAGCTGGGAGGTACCGGTGAAGTCAAAATAGTTAGCAAGCGGGAGTTGTACAGAGCACGAGGGACAACAACTCAGAGCGAGTGACTTGGGATATAGTAAGCATGTTTTTATTCTACATGGTAGATTAGTATTGACCTTACGCTTTCATTTATGTACCTTTTAACTGTGTAAAGAAGGTGCTTGACTTAGAAGTTTAAATGAGAACTTAAATTCCCCATAGCCTTAAGCTCACTGCTTGACTTGGTTCCCTTGGCATTTGATCCCTGAAAGTTGTGACTGTCCTATTGGTTTTACTGATTTATTGTGAGGAGTTGTGATTTTTACTTCATCCCCATCCTTGGTTCATCAGTCCACGCCTGAGTAGTCAGCTAAGAGTCAGATCGATGGTATTCACTTCAGTGTTAATAGACCTTTAGATTCTAATGCCCTTCTTTTCTGTGCATGTATGATGAGCAAAGGATGTTGCCAAGACGTCTACCCCTGTTGATTGTTCTTGGTTGATTGATTATCTTGCACTTTCTTGTGATTGAATACCTCTCCATACTGCTCATCTTTTCCCACTACAAGTATTTAACCATGAAATGTTTTTCTTTTAAATTGTTTACAGTTTGATGATGAATGACTCTGCATATTTAATCCACAGTTTACTCTACGATTTATTATTTATGATGGCAATTTACTCTGAGTTTCGATGCACTAAACCTTGAAATTTTTCCTCTGTGTTTTTTTAGATCTGATGGGAAATATCCTCTGCGATTCAACACTTTCCTTTTCTCTGTGTTTTCACTACTTTTGGCCTATGAAAAATTTTACTCCGCCATTTATTCCATTGAAGGTGAATTTACTTCTTGTTTTGAAACCTGTACCAGTGAATTTCCTAGGTAATTTATTATGGTTGAAGGTGAGTTTTTCTCGGTTGTGTTACTACTTACTAACTATGTCTATATTATTTTCTTTGCATTTTACATTGAGTCTTTAAATGATAATGTTTCCTTCACCTTATATTGACTTCCATTTCATATGAAAAACTCAACATTTTTTTTATGAACCCAACAAAATGGATATCAAACTCAACATTTTTTTTATGATAAAAATCAACCAAATTTCATTTCATTTTTCTGGTCGTTTACCCAGCATCCAACTCGATTTCCTTGGTGAATTAACATTCAAATTTTTACATTTAACTTTTACAAAGCTACTTAAATCGTTACTCAGTCAATCCCCGGGTTTTTGTGATGGCTTAACTTTTGTGATGTTTTGGTGTTCTTGCAGTTGGTTTAAGACTGCAAGAATTCCCCTTATTTGCATCACGATTTCACCCTTTATATACTGTGCATGGTCACCTTTTATACACTATGATTCCACCTTTAAGATTGTAAATCATTACCCATTTTTTTTGCCTTGCGATTTTGCCTTTAAAAACTACAATTTGTTACCTTTACTGCATGGCGATTTTTACCATTCTGAAGACTGCGATTCAAAATAATGGACAGTGATACCAATCAGTAATGGACAACTCTGTCATTTTACTAGAACTAATACATATGACCAAATTTACGATGGTTTTTCATTGATATAGCCACACATATTCGTCGCAATTTCCACGAAAGCCGAGCTTCTTTTTCGACGGAATAATTTCGTCGCTCCATCGATGATCCAAGTGTGGGTGGAAACATCGACAAAATTATCTCTCCACATTTCACCACATTCAAGTTCATTTAACCCTTTTCATCATCTCAATTCCGACGAAATATCGTCGCAAGTACAATGAACAACCATGGCAATTACGATGAAAAATTTTGACAAGTCAAAAACTGACGATGCAGGTGTTGTATGTGTGACGAAAAACTGTGGCAACTTGTGAAAAATACCCATGGCAATATCCGCGGCATTGATTCATCAAGACCAAAGTTATGATGAAGATGTTGTATGTGCGACGAAAAACTGTGGAAACTTGTGACAAAACCTCGTCGCTATTGCCAACGTGTAACATCCCGCTCTGGCGCACTGAGAAAACTTATTCTTTGAGGACACTTGCTCGCAAGTGATCTGAACTATTATGATATTAAAACATTTGTCCTTGATTATGATGTGTTATGATAGATGACATGATGTTTTTCTTCTTTGGCATAGACAAGTGCTATTGACTCGGTCTTACTGAGTGTGCAGGGTTTTGGACCTTGAGGATGCAGAGGCACTTACATAACCCTTGGATTCCAAATCGAGTCAGGGAGTGTGTTATTTGGTTTTGATTATTTTACTGTGATTTTTGTACATTTGATTAGATGATATAATGTGGGCATGTCTGACATGATTCTTGATGATGCACACTGACAATAGCTTGCCGACCAAACTCACATATGGAGTAAAGGGGTCACACACGACTACCAGAGAGGTTGAGGGAGAGGTGTGGATAGCAGCCCTTCCACAGCCTACTAGCACTCCCACCGTGGCTTGAAATGTAGGTTATTGATTACCTAGTTTGAGAGGACCCACAATGTCGTGAGGGAAGACTGCGACAGTCGCTCGTGATGATTCTAAGGGGCATGCAATAAGGTGGGGGGCTTATTCCTTAGAAGCCCTTAGTCTCCCACAAGTTCACCTGGTGGAGTGTTGACTCCAGAGGTTATTGATGTCTACCAATCAATCAAGAGGTGAGTGGCACCCTTGGAGCACATGGTGCATCCTTAAGGGCACGTCATGCAAAAGAAACACAAGAGGCGAGTGGCACCCTTACAACACGTAGTGCATCCTGAATGGCACGTCATGCAAAAGAAACACTAGAGGCAATTGACACCCTTTGAGAACATAGTGCATCCTGAAGGGCACATCGCGATGATGATGATAAAGGAATGAACCTAGATGGCCCTAAGACAGACAACACATTTAGAAATTTTAAAACAACTTCCCTAATAAATTGTCACCCAGTTCAGAATCTAAGTTCTAAGTCCAAAACTTCACTAGGGTTAAAATTTTGTCTAACCTTAAGAAAAATACCTTATAAAAATAAAAAAATAAAACTAAAAACCACTTAAGTAATAGTTTTAGTCTTCATAAAATTTTTGGGGTAAAATGAAGAGAGTAAGAATTTAATTAAAATCAGTGGATTTAAATTGTAAAGAAGAATTTAATTATTTAACTTGTAAAAGTGTAAAAGATATTAAATTATTAATAAAAAGGAAAAGAGGTTAATTTGTGCAACTGCCATTTTTTACTCTAATAAAAAGGGGAAAGAAGGGAATAATAAAAAAATTAGGAAACTAGGGAATGGAGGTGACATAAAAAGGGGGAAAGAGAGAACTTATGGTAAAAAGAAAGAGGTCAACTTAGTAAAGAATCTGCATTCAAGAACCTTCTAATTTTGAACTGACTTAGCATTTTCATTTTAGGGAAAGTATTTAAACCTGTAGAGGGAATCTAGGAACACCTAGGAGTAAATTTAGGAGAAACTCTGGGTGGGTGAGGGAAATGAGACAATTATTAATTTGAAGAAAATAATTATTGGAGGAAAGTGGGTGATGGATGACACTTGTATGAAGGAGAATTATTAGAAGATTTTTTTTTAAAACTTAAATTAAATGAGATTTAGGGAAAGTTTGGAAGTTCTAAAACTCTATAAAAAAGAGGAAGGAGGAGGAAGTTGGGGATTGGTTGTTAGCGTAACATTACACTGCCGGATTTGTGACTTGACTGATTACTTGTGGGGAGTTGGGATTTCCCAGCTTGGATAGGAGTGGTAGCTCGGCCTTGCAAGGCGAGCTGGGAGCTAGACATACCATCTTGATAGTGTGTGGCCCCTTTGTGGATCGGGGGGCTAAGGGGGAAGTAGAGTAGCCCTAGCGTTGGCTGGGAGGTACCGGTGAGGTCTCGACGGTCGGCGAGAGGGTGTGGCATGGAGCGCGCAGACATCATTCGAGGCAGGCAAAGAGGAAAAGGTATGCTCTTATAAATTGTAGAGTAGAATGATTTGGACGTACGCTTCGATTGCTTATTGATTTGAAAAAGATTACATAGACTTATTAAAGTTCCGTCTGAAATTTATCGAAATTGTTTGTGGCTGGTGGTTTATGTGCATTTTATTATGAAACTTATTCGAGCTGGAAGTAGAGGTCTGTGCTGAATGGAAACATTTTTTTTATTGGATAGTGGTTCAGCGAATTTCTGAGATGTTATTGGCAGAGTTGTAAAACTGCCTTTTTGATGCGTCTGTTCAGATTTTTTTTTTGGTTCTGCGTTCTAATTAATCGAAGGCCTTTTAACCAGCGTCCTTCTTCTGTTGGGCATGCATCTCCCTATTTCCCTCAGATAGAATTTAAATAAAAGTAATAAAGGTACAACCTTTGATTTTGACCCAGCTTTTCGCCCCCTTTTGGTTGCCCAGCCATATAGATTGTTACCGTCAGTGGAGGTTAAGGGTACACTGTTACTTGACCTTTACCTCTTGGCGTTAATTAGTTTAAATGATAGTGATAAGCTTGACGACGTTCCTTGCTAAATCCCCCCCGATTTCGATTTAGACTTGGTAGGTGTTCTTCTGGTTGACCACCATTTGAACCACGTTTTTGAGTTAAAATCTTGACAGTGAACTTATTATTGGGATGGCTTTACCTACCATCGTTCCAAAGTTTTATTTCACTTGACAACCCTTGTTTTTTTTAACTGTACAACGACATCCTGGTTACGACAAATCTTAGATAGCGAAGCTTGACCGATCGTATGAGGTTATGCCACCAGTAATATGCTCACCCTTTCGGCCTTATCGAGATGACTTGCTCGATTCGCGTCCTTCTGAGTTCTCCCTTCAGTTTTGTCTGCCAATGATTGAGGTAGGTGCACCTCAGAGTGGTCAGGAGTTGGGAGGTTTAACAACTAATTTATCAGACACCGTGCCCTCTTTAGCAGTTAAGTTAGGTTATCTCTGATAGCGAATTTTAGGCGTTTTTACCCAACAGTCACTCTCCGCCCTCCTTGGAGAGTTTACCCGTAGACCCTATTGTTGTTCGAATCTTTAACACCCTCTGCCAGCTGCCTCAGCGCATGGTAACCCTTAGTCAATTGTTCACCACTCACGAGGTGGGTTTTTCTTCTAAATTTTTTATGTGGTTGGATAAACTCCAAATTTCAGATGTTAACTCTGTAGATAAATAAAATTAAATTAAGAGCGAATAAATGCAAATTGATGGTTGGAACCCTACTATTGTGTGCCAGCATTTCAGTCGACCAGCCAATCAGCATGCATTGGTAGGTTATGCTCGGATCGATATTTGATGTAGTGAATATGGAGTATAGAGATCTCCTTGTGGTTGCCATAACATGGGCAACCATATCTATTCTTAGATAGCAATACCCTATGAAACGCCTTCAGCCTTAAAACCTTTTATTTTTATCTTTACTATTGGGCTTTTAGACAACAAGAGTAATAGTCAACATCATTTCCTTAATGTTGCTATTATGGCAAGTTAGTGCCTTGTCCTTACCTTACCTAATACCCGAATACTGGATCTTAAAGCGCCTTGTTCCTTCGCCTCTTTATTTATTTTAATGGTAGCTGGAATTTGTCTAATGATTGTGTTGTATTGGTCAAATCATAAATCAGATAATCCTGTTAGCTCTTAATGAGGGATCATTGTATAGTGACCTTAGACTATGGACGATTTATTACCCTAAAGATTGTATAGGGAGAAGTCTAGAGTTAAGTATAATTCTGGTTCTCGTTGAATTAAAAACAAGTTCTTAAAAAAAGGGAATGGTGGTTATATAAAGTTGTCTTTGTTTTCTATTGTTATAAATGGAATAGTTCTATTTTTCTTTCCATAGAATCTTGATATTTTATATATTCTACTTTGAATGTAATGGAATGTAATGTAATGTAATGGAATGTTAATGTAATGTAATGTAAATTAATGGAATGTTAATGTAAGGTAATGTGATGTAATGTTATGTTAATGTAATGTAATGAAATGTTAATGTAATGTAATGTTAATGTTAATGTAATGTAATGTTTAATGTTAATACTAATATTTATGGAATGCTAACTTTCAATACTATCATTTTTCATAATAATGTTAGAGTAGTGTAATGTTTTATATTATATGTTGTCATTCATGGTAATGTTAAGGATGCTATCATTTATAGTTTAGTTATTATAGTTTAGTTACTTTAGTTGCAAAGATTTTATAATATATTTTGTCATTTATGGTAATGTTAAGGAGGTTAAGGATGTTATCATTTATAGTTTAGTTATTATAGTTTAGCTACTTTAGTTGCAAGCTTTTACAATATAAAAAAGTAATATGGTTATCATGTATGGAAAAGGGTATTGTGGTTTTATTTTTATTTGATAACATATAAGATGCATTGTAATTGAAATTTTATTGCAAGGTTAGTGTGATATAAGATGTAAGGTTGTTATTATTTTATGGAAATGATATTGTAAATTTTCAGTGTTACCGACAAAATACAAAAGGTAATGTCCTTGAATTAAGTACAATAAGTTATTATGAGTTAGTAAATGGGGATTTGCATTTAATTGAATGTACACTATCTTAAGGTTGGACTTGGTAACTTGTCGACTAATGAAAATCGTATGGAGTGATTGATATTCCTTTAATGCCAATTTGAGTCGTAGTAATTGACAAGGCTTAAATAGTGGTTGGTTGTTGTTGGAGTCCTTTCTGACTTGCACCTTCCATGGAGGACGTGGATGTTCATTAATTATTTTTGTACCTAGTTGTAACATCTATTGCTTGGTCTATTGTGTCGGGTGGGATGTAGACACCTCCATGTTCCTCAGAATAGTCGGCAGCCCTGAGACCTTAAATAGATAAAATCGATGGGAACCTGGGCTCGGGCATTGCTTATGTGTCTTGGAGGTCCTAACCATTGCAGGGTAGGATGGATGGGTAGTCAGTCTTATTATTTGGTCAGTTGATTGTTGTTCATTGCTTACAGTTGTTTATGTGCATCTTAGATCTTTATGATGTCATCGCATTGCATGCGTCAGGTTCATCATCGTATGGCAACGCAGAGTCAAATGTATTTATTATCCTTGTACACACATGCACACACACAAAAAAAAAAAATTTCACTTGTTATAAGAGGGTTGTCATTCTAACGAGGAGGTTCGTTACATATGGTATCAGAGCGGTTTCAACCCGTGACTTGGGATCGGTACGGTTTTCGCTAACATGATTTGATTGCACTATTGCTAATAGAGTTTATTGTGTGCGTGATCGGTACGGCTTTCGCTAACATGAAGTGTCCTTATCTAACTTAGGACACTTCCCTCATGAGGTCCCGATAGGCGATCTCGTGAACAATCCAACGGTCCTGACCGACTTGGATCAACCGTGCTGCTACTCCTCCTGAGCTTCCTTCCAATTTTCAAACCCCTAGAGGGAACTTTGCACGCACTCCTTGCGGAAAATCTTCAATTTTATAAAAGTGTTGAAGTCCTTTGACCCTGCGCACTTCTGCAGCAGCAGTCATCAATCTCTTTTGCTCAGGTTCACAACTGCGACTTCTTCTCCAGCCTACGCACTCCTTGCATGGCTTCAACAACTTAATTCCACTCCTGGGTGAATGAGAACAAGAGTTAAACTACCGAGCCTTCATCAACGCACTCCTTGCAGATGAATTCAACTGCACACTTTGCAGGAATCTCCTGGCTCAGATACAGAAACAATTGAAACTTATTCTCTCCCTCTTTCAGACTTCAGTTTCGAAACATGAAATCACATGCATAGCATATAAAAATAAAATGCATATACAAAGCAAATGAAATCTTATTTTGTTCGGCCTTAATGGCGGCCTGCATGCAAAGGTTAGGATTTTGATGCCCCAAACCTTGCATGATGTCGTCCAAGAGGCCCTCATAGTAGAGGAGGAGCTTATCGATGGGGGTCAGACCAGGACTCCAGCGAGACCAGTAGGGAATGCTTCATATGGAACACAGTATCACCGGACACCATCGAGACATAAGCCGGGATATCGTGGCTTCTAGAGGGGATCCACTTTCGCTACACCTCGATGAGTGGCGCCTCAGTAGTGGACACCTTATCGGGGACCATAGCATCAACAACAACTTCACTTGCAGCAGTAGCAGTTTAGGCCTGTTCATCAACACAGATCAAGGTTCCAGGCCAGTGGGTCGTCATCTTCTACTTCAGGTACCAGGACTACTGGGATGAAGAAGGGGTATTGGATGTGTGGGGAGCCACACTACCAGCGTGACTGTTTTATGGAGAGGACTAGAGCGTCTGGACCAGCTCTAGTCCACACTAGAGCATGACTGTCCACACCGGCTGCTATTAGTAGCATTCACTGTGAACTCGAGAAGGTCAAATTTATCGAGTTCTTTGGTGCCCCGGATGGCGCCGTCGTCGAGGCATGGTTGGAGAACATGGCGATGTGCTTTGCACTTCACGATTATACCTCCAATATGAAGGTCTGTATGGCTGTCTTTCAACTAAAGTGGAGTGCTCTTCTATGTTGGAAGATGCTCCTACCACAGCTAAACATGGTCGTCGAAGATGTGTCATGGGAACTGCTCGAGGAACAGTTCCAAGAGAGGTACCTTTCAGAGGAATTCACTGAGCGTCAACCCAATTCAATGCCTTACGTCAGGGAGGTCATACAGTGCCCAAGTATGAGGTTCATTTTATGGAGTTGCTCCGGTACGCTTCGCACCTTAACACTGAAAAAATTAAGGTCAATAGGTTCGTGTTCAGCCTTAACGGTGGCCTGTGTGAAAACGTTAGTATTTTAATGCCCCAAACCTTACACGATGTCGTCCAGAAGGCCCTCATAGAAGAGGAGGAGCTTATCAGTTGGGGTTAGACCAGGACTCTAGCGGGACCAGCAGGGCAATTTTCATATGGAACACAGCAGTACCGGACACCAGCGAGACATACATCAGGATATCGTGGCTTCTAGAGGGGATCCACTTTAACTACACCCCAGCGACCACTGCCTCAGCAACAGATAGATTATCGGGGACCACAACATCAGCAACAACGTCGATCGCAAAAATAGTAATTTAGGCCTTTTCAGTAGCACATACCAGGGTTCTAGGCCTATGGGTCGTTATATTCTACTTTGGGTACCACAACTACTGGGCCAAAGAAGGGGTTTTGGATGTGTGGGGAGCCACACTACCAGTGCAACTATCCTATGGAGAGGACCAAAGAATCCAGACCAGCCAGACCCACTATAGTGGGAGATATGGGCAAGGCCCATCGGATTCATGCAGCGATGAATAACTGCTAGGCAGAGCACCAGTCGATTGTGCTTGAGACGACAGGTATTGTCGCTGACCAGACCCTTAGTATTTTGATAGATCCTGGTGCTACCAAGTGTTTCATTTCTGGTGCAGCACTAAAAAGGACTAAGGTAAAGGCAGTTGAACAGGACAAGTTTAGCTTCATAGAGATGGCTTCGGGAACCAAACAAAAGGTTGGAGGAAAGGTTACGGTGTGTGCCCTTAACCTGGGAGAGTTTGTCATGAGGGCCAACTTGTACATCACGATCTTAGGATATTATGAGATCGTGATTGGTATGGAATTGTTGGAATCGTATGAGGTGATACTCAACTGTAATATAAAATGGTTGAGCTTGGTCGATGATGAGGGACATAGACGTGTGATTGTAGGATGGAACCAGGGAGTTTCCCTGAGGTTCGTCTCTTCCTTACAGTTACAGAAGAGTATGCAAAAGGGGTGCAATCTTTATGCGATCCTTTCGTTAAATGAAAAGGGAGTAGGGGAAGGTCTAGAACACCTTCTGGTAGTGAGAGAGTTTGCGGACATGTTTCCATAGGAGTTA
Source organism: Picea engelmannii (assembly GCA_009831015.1). Taxonomy (NCBI): domain Eukaryota; kingdom Viridiplantae; phylum Streptophyta; class Pinopsida; order Pinales; family Pinaceae; genus Picea; species Picea engelmannii. Next base: position 226,527 of record ML787328.1, read on the forward strand.
CCTAGGATGCCACCGGAGAGGGAATTGGAGTTTACCATAGACCTAAAACCGGGGACTGAATTGATAGCAAGAACACCTTATCAGATGTCGACCCCGGAGTTACAAGAGTTGAAAATGCAACTGAAGGAGTTGTTGGACCTGGGAGTGATACATCCTAGTGTATCACCGTGGGGTGCACCTGTTATTTTCATATGAAATAAGGATGGATCATGGAGGCTTTGCATTGAATACCGTCAACTGAGAAAGGCTACGATCAAGAATCAGTATCCCTTGCCAAGAATTGATGATCTGTTCGATCAAATGAAGGGTGCAACGGTGTTCTCCAAGATTGATTTACGATCAAGGTATCACCAGTTACGGATCAAAGAGGATGACGTCCCTAATACCGGCTTTAAGACAAGATTTGGACATTATGAGTTTATTGTTTTACTATTTGGACTGACAAATGCCCCAGAGGAATTTATGAGTTTGATGAACGGGGTGCTCCACGAATACTTGGACAAGTTCATCCAAGTGTTCATTGACGATATTTTGATTTACTCTCATACGACAGAGGAGCATGACGAACACTTTCGCTTGGTACTGCAGTGTTTGCGAGAGCACAAATTGTATGGGAAATTGTCCAAATGCTCTTTTTACTAAAGGTCCCTGACATGGACGCGGACTTCTTGGTATGCACAGACGCATCCAAGGAAGGCTTAGGAAGAGTCTTGATGCAAGATAGATGAGTAAACACTTACATTTTGAGGAAACTAAGAAGCCATGAGGAGAACTACGTGACGCATGATTTGGAGTTATTAGCCATCATATATGCCTTGAAGGTTTGGAGACACTACCTTATTGGATGAAAATTTGAACTAAATACTGATCATTTTGGACTACAACAAATTTTTACGCAAGGTGACCTGAATGCGCGACAATGACATTGGTCGGAATTTCTTAGCGAGTATGAATTTAAGATTACTTACATAAAGGGAAAAGTGAACCCTGTGGTGGATGCTTTGAGTCGGAGACCACGCATCTTTTCGGTGTTTCCTCTTCAGATGAATCTACGTGAAAATATTCTCACTTTACAACGTGATGATGACTGGTACAAAGAGGTCAAGGGTTTTATCGGACATGTTAGCACTCTGTAAATTTCCTAGAGGTTGTTCGGAAGAAGAAATCTATGAGAGGTAAATTTATCCAACCACTTTTGAATATGGGATCTAGCCCTTCCATATTCAGAGAGGGATCTCTCGATATGTTTCAAATATGTTTCAAATTTTAGATATTAGGATAGGTAAATAAATAAGTCAGTTTTGTTTTCGTAATGTTTGTTGATTTGGTTGAGACAGTCTACACATCCATTGGGCTATGGGGTTTGTGTCTTAAAAATGAAATTCAAACCAGAAACGCAAAGGAAACCTTTCACAGGGAGAGATAATATAATCATTGGATTCTTCAACAGCATAAATGAGGAATAGCAGAAAAGACAAGAAAGATAATTTCAACAAAGAAGCAGTTAAGAATTTATTTATTGAAAAAACTTAGAAGATAAAACACTAAATCTTTTGAGTCAGAAATAGGGTATATGAGATAAATCCTGCAATGTTTTTTACTTATAAAGATTATATTTAGAAAACAGTATGATAACAAAGCGAGAATAACATTCAACTTAGAGAGAAAAACATCACCAGTGAATACACGCAAGAATCCTGTAAAAGTTCCTCTTTGTATTAATTGAAGATCTCTTCAAAAATATTACAGTCTGATAGCTTTAGGGCGTGAAGATCAACAACCCTCAATACTTTGAAAGATGAAGTATTTATAACTCAAAACTACAAACAATCCTGTCATTAATGTCCAGGACGTGCTAAATCTATTTTTAGCCTAACTAACTTAACAAATTTCATAAATCTAGGAATTGCTTGATGATGTGTTATAACTGCATGTTGTTTCTTGGGTGAACCGTTGGTGAGGCCTCTGCATGACCTCGTCTGAATGGAATTCTAACTAGACATCTGACTAGATGGTTGGCTAGACTGGGACTGCTCATTGATTACTCGATCAGATTAGAGAGTTCTTCCCATCGAAGATGACTGGGAACATTGACTTTGAGAATCCTTAGATAAACTTCATCCATTTCTGTGTACTTGGAAAAGGTAGGTTTGGTGATGAAGATGTATCAGATTTCATGATGAATATTGATGTCCCACTGGAGCGCATCTAGAAATGCCTTGCCAGTGATGCTGCATTGAATTCCTGAAAAACTTTGAACTGTCCTTAGGCACATCAACCAGTCTCTTCTTGTAGTCTGGGAGTGTCATCGCTTTGTCATTGATTACCTTCAGACCAGGAAGAAATTTCTTCTGTAGAGCCTCAATCTTACTAAAAAATCTTTGCACCCCGAGGTCCATGGCCTGAACCTTTTCTTCCAGCTGAAGCATTAATCCTCTCTTGGTCAAAACTCTTTTGACTTCGAGGATGGTCTATGTGCTATCTTCAATTTTCAGCTCTTCCAGCTCCTCCCTGGTCTTAGAATTTAGGACTTAATGATTTCATTAGCTTGTGTTGGCATCTCTCCCAATTCTGATATGATCTTCTCAATGGCCTGTTTGCTTCTCTGCACCAATTCATTCTGCTCAAACATGATCTGTATCATGGGCCATATTTTTTTTATGGACTTGGTGATGTATGTCCATACACTTTCTTTAACCTCGGCCAAAGTTTTACCGACCACTGTTTGCTTCTGGAGCTATTGTAACTCTTGTTTGAGCTAGTCTGACACCTGCTTTTCCTTGGAGAGGCTGATCTGAAAGGAAGATTTGAGTTCATGAAGGTTCTTAATCTCCTTTTTGAGCCTGTTGATCTCTGTTTCCTGCAAGTTCATCTTTTCCATAGACTTAGCCAATTCGTATGTCTTTTCCAGAGATGTCAGTGGATTTGTCGATGGGACTTCTGCTACTGATGCAATGATCACTCCTGAAAGTGGAACTGCACTCAATGGAATGACTTCCATTGTCTTTAGTTGTTCTTTCTCTTCTACCAACTTCTCCATATCAGCTTCCATTTCCTTTAGTTGCATGTTCTGCTCCATAATTAGTTTGAGCATCTCATCTTTTTCTCCCTCCATCTCTGCTATTTCCTTCGCCTGTGAATCCTCTGTGGGCGGAAGTTTCAATTATTTCCTTAAGGAGGCTATGTCTACATTTTTATTTTTAATCATCTCCTCAGCTGCTTTCACATTCGAAGGATTGTAACCGATCTTGAGGACCAGTTTTTCCAAGGTCTTGATCCTGTTGTCCTTGGCGAAGGATGACATCTTCTCCAACTTCAACTGCGACTGGACGTTGTTCATGGACATTTGCAACTTGGACGCAGTAGTGGAAGCATGTGCCAACATATGGAAAAACATTTCTCTTGTTTGCTTGTGCAGGTCCATCTGATCGATCATATGTACATCTTTAGTTTGGAATTCAAAGGTGGCCCTTTTGTAATCAGTGATTACCTTTGGATCCAGAACCTATGCTTGGAGGAATGCCATGTGCATTCTTCCCTTCTTAGTGTCAAATGTCGATAACATCCTATGTTGTGCAGTCGAAGTCTTCTTCCAAAACTGGGCGTAAGTGCTGCTGGTCAAAGTCTGATTCTTTTTCTTAATCAGATCATATTTCTCGAAGATACTCAGCTTTGGTCCTATCTTTCCTGGCTGAGTGGTTGATGGAGAATATGTAGATTTCTTCAGAAATAATGAAGTTATAATATGTTGGAGGCTTGCACTGAGGGGCGGCCTATCAATCGTTGTCACTGTAGTAGATGGAATTTCTTTCTCCCCAGTCGGGTCGGGAGATGGACTAGTTTTGGGCCTTTTGGTGTGCAACTGAAACTCTTCTAATGATATTTTAGTGACAGGCGATGACGAATCTTTCCTAGGCCTTTTCTCTTTCAGAACCTATGGTGTGGTTGTTTTTGACACAGTGGCCGGGGTGTCCTGTTGTTCTGCTTCGACCAAAGTGTTAGGCTCCCATACTATCTGGTTTGCAAATTTATTGACTTCAGGCCTAGATTTGTGGACATATGGGATGTTCGTGTTCTTCACCCTCATCTCAGAGATAATCCCACATGGATTGTAATGCCATGGGAAACTCATGAAGAACTTTATTTCCTTTAGCAGCCTCTCTGCTTCTTCTCCAGTGCCACGATTGTTGCAAATGAAAGAGCCAATCTGCCCTTTGATTTTGAGCTGTTTCTTTTTCTTTAGTGACACGAAGTGAATGTCATCAGAGTTTATCATCTGCCTTATGTACTCTACGGAAAAAATTCTGACAGGCAGGTATCTGGGCAGCTTATACGGTGCCAACTCGCACCCATATACTCTGATCTCAGTATGATTTTGGTATAAATACCAGTCACCTGTCTTTGTGTGATCCGAGAGATGCAGGATCCTATGAACTTCATCATTTATCCTAGGCTCGGGCCTGCCGCTAAGAATACTTACCACTGGGTGGTATAATTGATCGATGAACTCCTTGAAACTGAACTCTGTGGAGCTATGCTTGAGCAAGGAAGTCCATGCAGTCACTGCCTGGGGTCTACCATCTCCATCCATCTTCTGCATGGAAAAAGAAAATTTGTCCGCTTGGAAGAAAACGAACAAGTACACCAGTATGGAAGAGTACCGGAACATGCCTTCTGTGGAAAAATTAACAAACGGTTCGTGAATATTGTTCACCAGGAACGTGTTGAAGTCGAACTGGGTAGTGGGCTTTGCATCGGTGGAGAAAATAGATAAAAATCTCAGAATGGGTTCATCTGCCCACTAATCTGAATAGTATCCCAACAAGGCGCATAGGGACGAGATGATCTGGTTTCCTTTGGTCGAAAACATGTAAGAAGGATAAGGGGGATTTGTGGAGGGAAATTGAGTGGATGGTGGGAGGAAAAGCTCAAATATTTGAGCTCTTTGGGGGAAGGTCATTTTCTGGTATAATTCAGTGAGAATTTCAAGGTTGAAAGGTGATGCAGAGTTAGCTCGGGGAATTTGCATCATTTGGTCGATGGATTTAGGCGTGATGAGGAAAAAAATTTCTCCAGATGAGGAAATGATGGGTCTTTGCTTGGGAATGTAGTGGGCTTGACACTTGAGGGAAAACTCTGGAAAAGGGTGAATCTGAGGAAAGAGATATAGGGGTAAGTTGGACTCTTGGAGTCCAATTTCGTCACTCTGGTCCAGGAAAACTTCCTTGAGCCACGAATGGAGGTCTGCAAAATCGAAATCACACTTTGTATCTGTGATTAAGCGATCTTTTTCGGCCAGTGGGATTCTGTCGAGGTCGACAGGAGGTGGGAGAAACGAATTCTCCTCTCCTTCTACTTGTTTTGACTTTGGCGCCATTATTGCAACAGTACCTGCAAGAAAGACAACGTTAGCGGGGGAGAGTGTGGATGGCGACAACTGACTGTAACGGAGGAGAAAATGGTGTGAATTTCTCTAGTGCGATGAGTGGGTACATGGCGAAAGTAGGAAGAATAAGGGTAGTTTTGAGTAAACGGGTGTTCGTTGGGTGCGGGAAACAGGTTAGTTGGTTAACAGATAGGTTATCCAGTAATAAATGGCCAACAAATCATTTAGAATGTGAGATGGCAGGTGACAACAACTAAGGGAATACAGACAGGTGAAGTGGCGGTTACCGATTGGGGTAGAAGTCACGGTGAGGGGGTTTTCCATGAGCGAATGAGGGGGAAGGACTGTCAGAAATTAAAGGGATGTGACTCTTTTTAGAAAGGTGGATGATGACGTCAAGAGGTGATGAAGGTATGTCAGATAGTAGGCGATGGTGGGACTCGGGACCGTTAGATCGATACCACTTATAAAGAGGGGCCCGCTAGAGGAAAGATTCCATTCCGGACCCCCCCCCCCTCAGTTAAAAGTAGATCAGTCGGGGGGGTTCGAAAAACACCTTGAGCCATTGATTTGTGCGATTTTTTCTTGGTCGCAGATCTGTGTGCGATGTTTATCACACATTTATGACTCCCCTCTCTCCATTAAAGGAAAAACAGACATGGGGGTCCGAAATCCAACATTGATCGTAGATTTTCATGCTTAAACCTGAGCCGTCCAGATGCGCGCAGGTCTTATCAGCAATTTCGGACCCCCCCCCCCCTCGGTTAAAGATAGAACGGTCGGGGGGGTCCAGAAAGATCTGTTCACCGAAGATCTGGGTGCAATAATCTGGACCATTGATATATGAATGGAGCATAAGTGAGGGAGCAGAAAACACATGCACCAAAAAAGCTTAGGATAAGTTCATTTCATGGGTTTTTTCCATGGCTTTTCATGTATACACCACCATGGGGCTTGACCAACACCATTTTTAAACATCTGAAACATGGTGCAACATTTACATCCAGTTGGTTTTATTGAAATAAAGCAACTGGCGTATATTCTAACCTAGCTTCCTATGACAATTAACCCAGATTAGACTGTTGGGATAAGAACTTACTCTACCCTGGGGCTATCTGACCAAGATTAGACAGTCTGGCCAAATTTATTCACTAATCTAACCTAGATACTTTGGCTAAGATTAAACTGTTTAGCCAAACAAATTCAGTAACCCTATCAACATCAAATTAAAAAGAACTTGGCCATGCTTGAAAGGTATGGACCAAGTTACTATTATTGCATGGGGCATTATTGAAATTCTTTTATGCCCTCTTTTCTTTTTCTTTCTTTTCTTTTCTTTTCTTTTTTTCTTTCTTTTCTTTTTTCTTTCTTTTCTTTTCTTTTTCTTTCTTTTCTTTTTTCTTTCTTTTCTTTTTCTTTCTTTTCTTTTTCTTTCTTTTCTTTTCTTTTTCTTTCTCAAATTATTTGCAGAATGAAAAATCATTTGTCAACAAAAACACTAGAGAGAGATAATATTTCAGTCACCAGTTGATACTATAACTTATAGGATGATAACAGGACAAAACACAATAATGGTACCACGATATGAGGGATTTTCATTTGATAGCGATGGGTTATTGAGATTTAAAGGTCGGATTTATGAACCGCCAAATGACGAGTTGAGGATGTTGATCCTGAGAGAGGCTCATAGAGTAGTCTACATGGATCACCCGGGAGTCACGAAGATGAGGGCAGACCTTAAACCCTTATTCGTCTGGAAGGGAATGAAGGTCGACATAGTCAACTATGTGGCCAAATGTCTGGAGTGCCAGTAGGTAAAGGCTGAACATAGACACCCATCTAGATTACTACAACCATATGTTATTCTAGAATCGAAATGGGAGGTTATTTCAATGGATTTTATTGTTGGATTTCCACTGACATCTAGGAGACATGACTCGATTTTTGTAGTAGTAGACACTCTGATGAAAATTTCTCACTTTATTCTGGTGTGTATGATGTATCAAGCACCTGACATAGCTAGAGTTTTCATCAGTGAGATTGTGAGGCTGAATGGCCTTCCTAAGAAGATTATATCTGATCGAGGATCGGTGTTTACTGGACGATTTTGGACGAGATTCCAAGAGGCACTGGGAACCCAACTTAACTTTAGTACTGCGTATCACCTGGAGACTGACGGAAAGATAGAATGAACAAACCAAACCTTGGAAGACATGTTGTGCATGTACATGATGGACCAACAAAAGTGTTGGGAGGAATTCTTGCCACTAGTGGAGTTTGCTTACAACAACAGTTACTAGAGCACCATTAAGATGGCGCCTTTCGCGTTTCTTTACGGGAAACTATGTCGGATGCCCTTGAGTTGGGATCGGCTTGAGGATAGGGTCCTGGTGGGACTAGAAGCGATCCAAGGAATGGAAGATAAAATGAAAACCATAAGACAAAGGATTAAAGAAGTGCAGGATCGACAGAAGAGTCGATGCGCACCGAGTCGACCGTAGTTACGAGGTTGTCGGTCGAGTCTTCTTATGGGTTAAACCTCATAAGAGTTCGATCAAGGTTGGGAAGGGAGATAAACTCTCTCCTAGGTCTGTGGGACCCTTCAAGATTGTGGAGAGAAAGGGGCTTGTGGCCTATCAACTAGCCTTGCCTCATTTCTTGAGGTGTATGCACGATGTTTTTCATGTATTTGTTTTGAGGCATTATATTAGTGATCCTATGCATGTTATTGACATGAGTTCCTTGTAGGTATTAGATGAGGGAGTTCTCACGACTGAGTTGGTTAGAATCTTAGATCATCACGTTCGACAGTTACGACTGGTAGATCAGGTCAAGGTCCAGTGGGACAATTATAGTCCGCACTGGGCGACCTGGGAGGACGCATATGATATGCGCCAGCAGTTTCCATTTTTGTTTGATAGATAGACTTATGATACTATGATACACTTATTTCGACATTTATACTATGAAACTTCGAGACGAAGTTTAGACCAAGAGAGGGTGTATGTAACATCCCTCTCTGGCGCACTGAGAAAACTTATTCTTTGAGGACACTTGCTCGTAAGTGATCCAGACTATTATGATATTAAAACATTTGTCCTTGATTATGATGCGTTATGATAGATGACATGATGTTTTTCTGCTTTGACATATAGAGGTGTTATTGAATCGATATTACTGAGTGTGCAGGGTTTTGGACCTTGAGGATGCAGAGGCCTCGATGTAACCCTTGGACTCCGGATCGAGTCAGGGAGTGTGTTATTGGGGTTTGATTTCTTTACTGTGATTTGTGTACATCTGATTAGATGATATGATGTGGACATGTCTGACATGATTGTTGATGATGCAGGCTGACGATAGCTTGCCAACCAGACTCACATATGGAGTAAAGGGGTTACACACGACTACCAGAGAGGTTGAGGGGGGAGGTACGGACAACAGCCCTGCCACCGCCTACTAGCACTCCCACCGTGGATCGAACTATAGGTTAACGATTACCTAGTTTGAGAGGACCCACAATGTCGCGAGGGCAGACTACGACAGTCGCTCGCAATGATTCTAAGGGGTGCACAATAAGGAAGGGGCCTTATTCCTTAGAATCCCTTAGTCTCCCACAAATTCACCTGGTGGAGTGTTGACTCCAGGGGTTATTGATGTCTACCAATTATTCAAGAGGCGAGTGGCACCCTTGGAGCACATGGTGCATCCTGAAGGGCACGTCGCGCAAATGAAACACAAGAGGCGAGTGACACCCTTGGAGCACGTTGTGCGTCGTGAAGGGCACGTCGCACAAAAGAAACACTAGAGGAAAGTGGTACCCTTGGAGCACGTAGTGCATCCTGAAGGGCACTTCGCGATAATGATGATAAAGGAAGGAACCTAGATGGCCCTAAGACAAACAACACATTTAAAAATTTTAAAACAACTTCCCTAATTAGATGTTGCCCAGTTCAGAATCTAAGTTCTAAGTCTAAAACTTCGCTAGGGGTAAAATTTTGTTGAACCTTAAGAAAAATACCCTATAAAAATAAAAAATAAAAAATTAAACTAAAAACCACTTAAGTAATAGTTTTAGTCTTCATAAAAATTTTGGGGTAAAATGAAGAGAGTAAGAATTTAATTAAAATTAGTGGATTTAAATTGTAAAGAAGAATTTAATTATTTAACTTGTGAAAGTGTAAAAGATATTAAATTACTAATAAAAAGGAAAAGAGGTTAATTTGCGCAACTGCCATTTTTTGCTCTAATAAAAAGGGGAAAGAAGGGAATAATAAAAAAATTAGGAAACTAGGGAATGGAGGTGACATAAAAAGGGGGAAAGAGAGAACTTATGGTAAAAGGAAAGAGGTCAACTTAGTAAAGAATTTGCATTCAAGAACCTTCTAATTTTGAACTGACTTAGCAATTTCATTTTAGGGAAAGTATTTAATCCTGTAGGGGAATCTAGGAACACCTAGGAGTAAATTTAGGAGCAACTCTGGGTGGCTGAGGGAAATGAGACAATTATTAATTTGAAGAAAATAATTATTGGAGGAAAGTGGGGGATGGATGACACTTGTACGAAGGAGAATTATTAGAAGAAATTTTATTAAAACTTAATATAAATAAGATTTAGGGAAAGTTTGGAAGTTCTAAAACTCTATAAAATAGAGGGAGGAGGAAGTTGGGGATCGACTGTTAGCGTAACGTTATGCTGTCGGATTTGTGACTTGATTGATTACTTGTGGGGAGTTGGGATTTCCTAGCTCGGATATGAGTGGTAGCTCGGCCTTGCGAGGCGAGCTGGGATCTAGACGTACCATCTGGATAGTGTGTGGCCCCTTTGTGGCTCGAGGGGATAAGGGGGAAGCAGAGTACCCCTAGCGTTCGTTGGGAGGTACCGTTGAGGTCTCGATGGTTGGCGAGTGGGAGTGGAATAAAGCACGTGGACGTCATTCGAGGCAGGAGAAGAGGCAAAGGTATGCTCTTATAAATTGTAGAGTAGAATGCTTTGGACTTACGCTTGGATTTCTTAATGATTTGAAAAAGATTAGATAGACTTATTAAATTTTTGTCTGGAATTTATTGAAATTGTTTATTGTTGGTGGTTTATGTGCATTTTATTATGAAACTTATTCGGCCTAGAAGTAGAGGTTTGTGTTGAATGGAATCATTTTTTTTACTCGAAAGTGGTTAAGCGAATTTCTAAGATGTTATTGGCAGAGTTGTAAAACCCCCTTTTTGATGCGTCTGTTCATAAAAAAAAATTGGTTTTGCATTCTAATTAATCGAAGGTCTTCTGTCCAATGTCCTTCTTCTACCAGGCATGCATCTCCCCTTTTCCCTCGGATAGAATTTAAATAAAAGTAATAAAGGTACAACCTTCGATTTTGACCCATATTTTGGCCCCCTTTTGGTTGCCTAGCCATATAGATTGTTACCGTTAGTGGAGGTTAACGGTACAATGTTACTTGACCTTTACCTCTTGACGTTAATTAGTTTAAATGACAGTGATAATATTGACGATGTTCCTTGCTAAATCCCCCCCGATTTTGATTTAGACGTGGTAGGTGTTCTTCTGGTTGACCACCGTTTGAACCACGTTTTTGCGTTAAAATCTTGACAATGAACTTATTGTTGGGATGGATTTACCTACCATCGTTCCAAAGTTTTATTTCACTTGACAACCCTTGTTTTTTCTAACTGTACAGCAGTATCCTGGTTATGACAAATCTTAGATATCGAAGCCTGACCGATCATATGAGGTTATGCCACCAGTAATACGCTCACCCTTTTGGCCTTATTGAGATGCCTTGCTCGATTCACATCCTTCTAAGTTCTCCCTTTAGTTTTATCTGCCAATGATTGCAGTACGTGTGCCTCAGAGCAGTCAGGAGTTGGGAGGTGTAGCAGCTAATTTATCAGACACCGTGCCCTCTTTAGCAGTTAAGTTAGGTTATCTGTGATAGCAGATTTTAGGCATTTTCACCCAGCAGTCACTCCCCAACCCCCTTGGAGTGTTTACCTATTGACCCTGTTGTTGTTTGGATCTTTAGCACCCTCTGCCAGCTACCTCAGTTCATGGTAACCCTTAGTCGATTTTCACCCCTCACAAGGTGGGTTTTTGTTCTAAATTTTTTATGTGGTTGGATAAACTCTAAATTTCAGATGTTAACTCTGTAGATAAATAAAATAAAATTAAGAGCGAATCAATGCGAACTGATGGTTGGAACCCTACTGGTGTGTGGGAGCGTTTCAGTCGACCAACCAATCAACATGCATTGGTAGGTTATGCTTGGATCACTATTTGATGTAGTTAATCTGGAGTACATATATCTCCTTGTGATTTCCATAACACGGGTAGCCATATCTATTCTTAGATAGCAATACCCTATGAAACGCCTTTAGCCTTAAAACCTTTTATTTTTATCGTTATTGTTGGTCTTTCAGACAGCAAGAGTAATAGTCAGCATGATTTCCTTAGTGTTTCTATTATGGAAAGTTAGCGCCTTTTCCTTGCCTTACCTAATACCTGGATACTGGATCTTAAAGCACCTTGTTCCTTCGCCTCTTTATTTATTTTAATGGTAGCTGGAATTTGTCTAATGACTATGTTGTATTGGTTAAATCATAAATCAAATAATCCCGTTAGCTCTTAATGAGGGATCATTTTATAGTGGCCTTAGACTATGGACAGTTTATTACCCTAAAGATTGTATATGGAGAAGTCTAGAGTTAAGTATAATTTTGGTTCTCATTGAATTAAGAACAAGTTCATAAAAGAAGGGAATGGTGGTTATATAAAGCTGTCCTTGTTTTCTATTGTTATAAATCGAATAGTTCTATTTTTCTTTCCATAGAATCTTGATATTTTATATATTCTATTTTGAATGTAATGGAATGTTAATGTAATGTAATCTAAAGTAATGGAATGTTAATGTAAGGTAATGTAATGTTATGTTAATGTAATGTAATGAAATGTTAATGTAATGTAATGTTAATGTTAATGTAACGTAATGTTTAATGTTAATACTAATATTTACAGAATGCTAATTTTCAATACTATCATTGTTCATGATAATGTTAGAGTAGTGTAATGTTTTATATTATATGTTGTCATTCATGGTAATGTTAAGGATGTTATCATTTATAGTTTAGTTATTATAATTTAGTTACTTTAGTTTCAAATCTTTTATAAAATATGTTGTCATCTATGGTAATGTTAAGGATGTTATCATTTATAGTTTAGTTACTTTAGCTGCAAGCTTTTACAATATAAAAAAGTAATATGGTTATCATGTATGGAAAAGGGTATTGTGGTTTTATTGTTATTTGATAACATATAAGATGCATTGTAATTGAAATTTTATTGCAAGGTTAGTGTGATATAAGATGTAAGGTTGT
>ML787328.1:239362-249608 GCA_009831015.1 Picea engelmannii
TAAGATGTAAGGTTGTTATTATTTTATGGAAATGATATTGTAAATTTTCAGTGTTACCAACAAAATACAAAAGGTAATGTCCTTGAATTAAGTACAATAAGTTATTATGAGTTAGTAAATGGGGATTTGCATTTAATTGAATGCACATTATCTTAAGGTTGGACTTGGTAACTCGTCAGCTAATGGAAATCATATGGAGTGTTTGAACCTCCTTTAATGCCAATTTGAGTCGTAGTAATTGTCGAGGCTTAAATAGTGGTTGGTTGTTGTTGGAGTCCTTTCTAACTTGCGCCTTCCATGGAGGATGTGGATGTTCATTTATTATTGTTGTACCTAGTTGTAACATCTATTGCTTGGTCTATTGTGTCGAGCGGGATGTAGACACCTCCATGTTCCTTAGAACAGTTGGCAGCCTTGAGACCTTAAATGGTTAAAATTGATGGGAACCTAGGCTTGAGTGTTGCTTATGTGTCTTGGAGGTCCTAACCATTGCAGAGTAGGATGGATGGGTAGTTAGTCTTATTATTTGGTCAGTTGATTGTTGTTCATTGCTAACAGATGTTTATGTGCATCTTAGATATTTATGATGTCATTGCATTGCATGCCTCAAGTTCGTCATCGTATGGCGACATAGAGTCGAATGTATTTATTATCCTTTTACACACGTGCACAGACACAACAAAAATAAATAAATAAATAAATTTGCACTTGTTATAAGAGGGTTGTCATCATAACGAGGAGGTTTGTTACATATGGTATCAGAGTGGGCTCAACCCGTGACTTGGGATCGCTACTGCTTTCGCTAACATGATTTGATTGCACTATTACTAATAGAGTTTATTGTGTGCGTGCAGGTAATCATGGTTAGAGGACGCTGTGGAGGTAGACAATAGGGTGCTAGGGGAGGAGGTGCGACGCCTCCAGTAGTATCCACACCTGAGGGGTCTAACCCCCAGGGAGATGAGCAGGTTCTCAGGCAGGAGAAGATAGCAGTTGGTGATGTAGTTGGGATGATGAGATCTTTTCAGTGCATGTCTGAGGCACTGATCAGCCGTTTGGACAAAGATGAGGCCAGGGCACCGACGCCCGCTGAGGTTCTACCGCGTGCACCAACTGTTACTGGTAGCATTCACCGTGAACTTAAGAAGGTCAAATTTCTCAAGTTCTTTGGTTCCATAGACAACACTACTGCTCAGGCATGGTTGGAGAACATGGTGATGTGCTTCACACTTTGCAATTATACCTCCAACATGAAGGTCCACATAGATGTATTTCAACTGAAGGGGAGCGCTCTTCTATGCTGGAAAACGCTCCTACCGCAGTTAAACATGGCCATCGAAGACGTGTGATGGGAACTGTTTGAGGAATGATTTCGAGAGAGGTACATTTCATAGGAATTCATTGAGCATCAGCTCAATGAGTTCAACGCCTTACGACATGGAGGTCGTACGGTGCTCGAGTATGAGGCCCATTTTATGGAGATTCTCTGGTACACTTCGCACCTTAACACTGAAAAACTTAAGGTCAACAGGTTTTTGTTCGGCCTTAATGGCGGCCTACATGCAAAGGTTAGGATTTTGATGCCCCAAAACTTGCACGATGTCGTCCAGAAGGCCCTCATAGCAGAGGAGGAGCTTATCGGTGGGGGTCAGACCAGGACTCCAGCGAGACCAGTAGGGAAGGCTTCATATGGAACACATTATCACCGGACACCACCGAGACATAAGCCGAGATATCGTGGATTCCAGAGGGGATCCACTTTCACTACACCTCGGTGAGCACCGCCTCAGCAGTGGATACCTTATTGAGGACCATAGCATCAGCAACAACATTGCCTACAGCAGTAGAAGTTTAGGCCTATTCAACAACATAGATTAGGGTTCCAGGCCAATGGGCCGTCATCTTCTACTTTAGGTACCAGGACTACTGGGCTGAAGAAGGGGTGTTGGATGTGTGGGGAGACACACTACCAGCGCAACTGTCCTATGGAGAGGACTAGAGCATCTGGACCAGCTAGACCCAGTACAGTGGGAGATATGGGCAAGGCCCATCAGATTCATGCAGCGGTGAATAACCTCCAGGAAGAGCACTAGTCGACTATGCTTGAGACGACAGGTACTATCACTGACCAGACCCTTAGTATTTTGATAGATCTTGGTGCTACCAAGAATTTCATTTCTGGTGCAGCGCTAAAAAGGATTAAGGTAAAGGTAGTCAAATAGGACGAGTTTAGCTTCATAGAGATGGCTTCGGGAGCCAAATAGAAGGTTGAAGGAAAGGTTACAGGGTGTGCCCTTAACCTGGGAGAATTTTTCATGAGGGCCAACTTGTACATCACGATCTTAGGATCTTATGACATCATGATTGGTATGGAATGGTTGGAATCGCATGAGGTGATACTCAACTATAAGACAAAATGGTTGAGTTTGGTCAATGATGAGGGACAAAGACGTGTGATTGTAGGATGGAACCAAAGAGTTTCCCTGAGGTTCATCTCTTCCTTACAGTTACCGAAGAGTATGCGCAAGGGGTGCAAGATTTATGCGATCCTTGCATTAAACGAAAAGGGAGTAGCGAAAGGTTTAGAACACCTTCTGGTGGTGAGAGAGTTTGCAGACGTGTTTCCGGAGGAGTTACCAGGGATGTTGCCGGAGAGGGAATTGGAGTTTACCATAGACCTAAAACCAAGGACTGAACCGATAGAAAGAATGCCTTATCAGATGTTGACCTCAGAGTTACAAGAGTTGAAAATGCAACTGAAGGAGTTGTTGGACCTGGGACTGATACGTCCTAGTGTATCATCATGGGGTGCACCTGTTATTTTCATACGAAATAAGGATGGATCATGGAGGCTTTGCATTGACTACCGTCAACTGAACAAGGCTACGATCAAGAATCAGTATCCCTTGCTAAGAATTGATGATCTGTTCAATCAAATGAAGGGTGCGACGGTGTTCTCCAAGATCGATTTGTGATCAGGGTATCACCAGTTACAGATCAAGGAGGACGACATCCCTAAGACTGCCTTTAAGACGATATTTGGACATTACGAGTTTACTATTTTAACGTTTGGACTGAAAAAACGCCCTAGGGGTATTTATGAGTTTGATGAATGGGATGTTCCGTGAGTACTTGGACAAGTTTGCCCAAGTGTTGATTGACGATATTTTGATTTACTCTCATACGATGGAGGAGCATGACGAACACTTGCGTTTGGTACTGCAGTGTCTACGAGAGCACAAGTTGTATGGGAAATTGTCCAAATTCTCTTTTTACTAAAGCTCCCTGACATGGACGCGGCCTTCTTGGTATGCACAGACGCATCCAAGGAAGGCTTAGGCGGAGTCTTGATGCAAGATGGATGAGTAATCGCTTACATTTTGAGGAAACTGAGAAGGCATGAGGAGAACTACGCGATGCATGATTTGGAGTTATTAGCCATCGTATATGCCTTGAAGGTTTGGAGACACTACCTTATTGGATGAAAATTTGAACTAAACATTGATCATTGTGGACTACAACACATTTTTACGCAAGGCGACCTAAACACGCGACAACGACATTGGTCATAATTGCTTAGCGAGTATGACTTTGAGATTACTTACATAAAGGGAACAATGAACTGAGTGGTGGATGCTTTGAGTCGGAGACCACACATCTTTTCAGTGTTGCCTCTTCAAATGAATCCATGTGAAAATATTCTCACTTTACAGCGCGATGATGACTGGTACAAAGAAGTCGAGGGTTTTATCGGACAAAACACAATGATGGTACCACGATATGAAGGATTTTCATTTGATAGCAATGGGTTATTGAGATTTAAAGGTCAGATTTACGTACCGCCAAACGACGAGTTGAGGATGTTGATCCTGAGTGAGGCTCATAGAGAAGTTTACATGGCTCACCCGGGAGTCATGAAGATGAGGGCAGACCTTAAACCCTTATTCTTCTGGAATGGAATGAAGGCCGACATAGTCAACTATGTGGCCAGATGTCTAGAGTGCCAACAGGTAAAGGCTGAACATAGACACCCTGTCGGATTACTACAACCACATGTTATTCCAGAATTGAAATGGCAGGTTATTTTGATGGATTTTATTGTTTTATTGCCACTGAAGGCCAGAAGACATGACTCAATTTTTTTAGTAGTAGACACTCTGATGAAGAGTGCTCACTTTATTCCAGTGTGTACGATGTATCAGGCACTTGACATAGCTAGAGTTTTCATCAGTGAGATTGTGAGGTTGCATGGAGTGCCTAAGAATATTATATTCGATCGAGGATCAGTGTTTACTGGACGATTTTGGATGAGTTTCCAAGAGGCCCTGGGAACCCAACTTAAATTTAGTACTGTGTATCACCTGGATACTGACGGGAAGATAGAACGAATGAACAAAACCTTGGAAGACATGTTGTGCATGTATGTGATGGACCAACAAAAGCGTTGGGAGGAATTCTTACCACTAGTGGAGTTCGCTTACAACAACAGTTACCAGAGCACCATTAAGCTTCCGCCTTTCGAGTTTGTTTATGGGTGACCATGTCAGACACCCTTGAGTTGGGATCGGCTTGAGGATAGGGTCCTGGTGGGACTAGAAGCGATCAAAGAAATGGAAGAGCAAATACAAACCATAAGACAAAAGATTAAAGAAGTGAAGTATCGATAGAACAGTTATGGCGATGTGCACCGAGTCGACCGTACTTATGAGGTCGGAGATCGAGTCTTCTTATGGGTTAAACCACATAAGAGTTCGATCAAGTTTGGTAAGGGGTATAAAATCTCTCCTAGGTTCATTGGACCCTTCAATATTGTGGAGATAAAGGGGTCCGTGGACTATCGACTAGCCTTGCCTGATTCCTTCAGGCATATGCATGATGTTTTTCAAATATCTGTTTTGAGACATTATATTAGTGATCCTACACATGTTATTGACATGAGTTCCTTTCAGGTATTGGATGAGGGAGCACTCACGGATGAGCCGGTCCGCATCTTAGATCATCATGTTCGACAGTTACGACGTCAAATGGTGGATCAAGTCAAGGTACAGTGGGACAATTATAGGATGCACTCGGTGACCTAGGAGGATGCATATGATATGTGCCAGCAGTTTCCATTTTTTTTTATAGATAGACTTATGATACTGTGATACACTTATTTCGGCATTTATACTATGAAACTTTAGGACAAAGTTTAGACCAAGAGGGGGTGTATGTAACATCCCACTCTAGCGCACTAAGAAAACTTATTCTTTGAGGATACTTTCTCGCAAGTGATCTGGACTATTATGATATTAAAAAAAAATTCCTTGATTATGATGTGTTATGATAGATGACATGATGTTTTTCTTCTTTGAGATAGACAGGTGTTATTGACTCGGTCTTACTTAGTGTGCAGGGTTTTGGACCTTGACGATGCAGAGGCATCGACGGAATCATTGGAATCCAGATCAAGTCAGGGAGTGTGCTATTAGGGTTTGATTGTTTTACTGTGATTTTTGTACATTTGATTAGATGATATGATGTAAACATGTTTGACAGGATTGTTGATGATGCAGGCTGACGATAGCTTGCCGACCGAACTCACATATGGAGTAAAGGGTTCACACACGACTACCAGAGAGGTTGAGGGAGAGGTGTCGACAAAAACCCTGGCATAGCCTACTAGCACTCATGTCATGGCTCGAACTATAGGTTCACGATTACCTAGTTCGAGAGGACCCACGATGCCGCAAAGGAAGACTGCGACAGTCGCTCGCGATGATTCTAAGGGGCGTACAAAAAGGAGGGGGCCTTATTCCTTAGAATCCCTTAGTCTCCCACAAGTTCACCTGGTAGAGTGTTGAATCCAGGGGTTATTGATGTCTACCAATCAGTCAAGAGGCAAGTGGCACCCTTGGAGCATGTGGTGCATCTTGAAGGGAACGTCGCGCAAAATAAACAAAAGAGGCGAGTGGCACCCTTGGAGCACGTAGTGCATCCTCAAGGGCATGTCGCACAAAAGAAACACTAGAGGCGAGTGGCACACATGGAGCATGTAGTGCATCCTGAAGGGCACGTCAAAATGATGATGATAAAGGAACGAACCTAGATGGCCCTAAGACAGAGAACACATTTAGAAATTTTAAAACAACTTCCCTAATTAAATGTCTCCCAATTCAGAATCTAAGTTCTAAGTCTAAAACTTCACTAGGGGTAAAATTTTGTCTAACCTTAAGAAAAATACCCTAAAAAAATAAAACTAAAAACCACTTAAGTAATAGTTTTAGTCTTCATAAAATTATTGGGGTAAAATGAAGAGAGTACGAATTTAATTAAAATCAGTGGATTTAAATTGTGAAGAAGAATTTAATCATTTAACTTGTGAAAGTGTAAAATATATTAAATTATTAATAAAAAGGAAAAGAGGTTAATTTGCGCAACTGGCATTTTTGGCTCTAATAAAAAGGGGAAAGAAGGGAATAGTAAAAAAATTAGGAAACTAGGGAATGGAGGTGACATAAAAAGGGGGAAAGAGAGAACTTATGGTAAAAAGCAAGATGTCAACTTAGTAAAGAATCCACATTCAAAAACCTTCTAATTTTGAACTGACTTAGCATTTTCATTTTAGGGAAAGTATTTAAACCTGTAGAGGAATCTAGGAAGACCTAGGAGTAAATTTAGGAGCAACTCTAGGTGGGTGAGGGAAATGAGACAATTATTAATTTGAAGAAAATAATTATTGGAGGAAAGTGGGGGATGGACGACACTTGTACGAAGGAGAATTATTAGAAGAAATTTTATTAAAACTTAAATTAAATGAGATTTAGGGAAAGTTTGGAAGTCCTAAAACTCTATAAAAGAGAGGAAGGAGGAGGAAGTTGGGGATCGGCTGTTAGCGTAACGTTATGCTGCCGGATTTGTGACATGACTGATTACTTGTGGGGAGTTGGGATTTCCCAGCTCCGATACGAGTGGTAGCTCAGCCTTGCGAGGCGAGCTGGGAGCTAGACGTACCATCTAGATAGTGTGTGGCCCCTTTGCGGCTTGGGGGGCTAAAGGGGAAGCAGAGTACCCCTAGCATTTCCTAGGAGGTACCGGTGAGGTCTCGACGGTCGGCAAGTAGGAGCAACACAGAGAGCGCAGACGTCATTCGAGGCAGGTGAAGAGGCAAAGTTATGCTCTTATAAATTGTAGAGTAGAATGCTTTGGACTTACGCTTGGATTGCTTATTGATTTGAAAATGATTAGATATACTTATTAAAGTTCTGTCTGAAATTTATTGAAATTGTTTATTGCTGGTGGTTTATGTGCATTTTATTATGAAACTTATTCAGCCTGGAAGTAGAGGTCTGTGTTGAATGGAAGATTTTTTTTTACTGGAAAGTGGTTCAACGAATTTCTGATATGTTTTTGGCAGAGTTGTAAAACCCCCTTTTTGATGCGTCTATTCAGAATTTTTTTTTGGTTCTGCGTTCTAATTAATCGAAGGCCTTCTGCCCAGCATCCTTCTTCTACCAAGCATGCATCTCCCCTTTTCCCTCAGAAAAAATTTAAATAAAAGAAATAAAGGTAAAACCTTCGATTACAACGGTCTAATGATTGTGCTATATTGGTTAAATCATAAATCAAATAACCTCATTACCTCTTAATGTGGGATCATTGTATAGTGGCCTTAGACTATGGATGGTTTATTATCCTAAAGATTGTATAGGGAGAATTCTAGAGTTAAGTATAATTTTGGTTCTCGTTGAATTAAGAACAAGTTCTTAAAAAAAGGGAATGGTGGTTATATAAAGCTGTCTTTGTTTTCTATTGTTATAAATGGAATAGTTATATTTTTCTTTCCATAGAATCTTGATATTTTATATATTCTATTTTGAATGTAATGGAATGTTAATGTAATGGAATATAAAGTAATGGAATGTTAATGTAAGGTAATGTAATGTAATGTTATGTTAATGAAATGTTAATGTAATGTAATGTAATGTAATGTTAATGTTAATGGAATGTTAATGTAATGTAATGTTTAATGTTAATACTAATATTTACAGAATGTTAATTTTCAATACTATCATTGCTCATGATAATGTTAGAGTAGTGTAATGTTTTATATTATATGTTGTCATTCATGGTAATGTTAAGGATGTTATCATTTATAGTTTAGTTACTTTAGTTGCAAATCTTTTATAATATATGTTGTCATTTATGGTAATGTTAAGGATGTTAAGGATGTTATCACTTATAGTTTAGTTACTTTAGTTGCAATCTTTTACAATATAAAAAAGTAATATGGTTATCATGTATGGAAAACGGTATTGTGGTTTTATTTTTATTTGATAACATATAGGATGCATTGTAATTGAAATTTTATTGCAAAGTTAGCATGATATAAGATGTAAGGTTGTTATTATTTTATGGAAATGATATTGTAAATTTTCAGTGTTACCAACAAAATACAAAAGGTAATGTCCTTGAATTAAGTACAATAAGTTATTATGAGTTAGTAAATGGGTAATTTCATTTAATTGAATGTACATAAGGTTGGACTTGGTAACTCGTCGACTAATGGAAATCATATGGAGTGATTGATATTCCTTTAACGCCAATTTGAGTAATAGTAATTGCCGAGGCTTAAATAGTGGTTGGTTGTTGTCGGAGTCCTTTCTGACTTGTGACTTTCAAGGAGGATGTGGATGTTCATTTATTATTGTTGTACCTGGTTGTAACATCTATTGCTTAGTCTATTGTGTCCGACAGGATGTAGAGACCTCCATGTTCCTCAGAATAGTCGGCAGCCCTGAGACCTTAAATGGTTAAAATTGATGGGAACCTAGGCTTGAGCGTTGCTTATGTGTCTTGGAGGTCCTAACCATTACAAGGTAGGATGGATCGGTAGTCGGTCTTATTATTTGGTCGGTTGATTATTGTTCATTGCTGACAAATGTTTATGCGCGTATTAGATATTTATGATGTCATCGCATTGCATGCGTCAGGTTCGTCATCGTATGGCGACACAGAGTCAAATGTATTTATTATCCTTGTACACACGTGGACACACACAAAAGAAAAAATTGCACTTGTTATAAGAGGATTGTCGTCGTAACGAGGATGCTCGTTACACATGGTGGTCAAAATGTAATTTTTTTTCCGACGATCTATCGTCAATATTGCGACGACGACATTAAATTTAAAAAAAAAAATACACAAGATATGGGATTACCATATTACATGGTAATATGGTAATGCCATATTAACCCACAATTAATTGCAAGCCAACATGAAGAAATATGAGCTTGGAAAACAATTATTGTTTTATATGGATTTTGTAGTTAGAGGATGTGAATTTTGTATTGACTGAAGAAATATAAAATTCATTGTAAATTGGTTGATCCAAGATAATTTAATTGAACGAAAGTAATTCATGGGGTTAGAAAATTATTTAGGAATGAAATGTCTCTTCAATGCATATTAGAGAAGGCAAGTATAACCTTTCAATTCATTGCAATTGAAAACCACGTAACTAAATCTTTGACATGAAAGAATTGTAATGCATCAATATTAAATCTAATGAAACTTGCAAATTCATTTGAAATCAAAGCAAATTTCACATGATACATAATGGCAGAACCTTTGATACAAAGAAGGAGTTGGATAACATAACACTTGAAACTTTTTTTGGTGCAATCATAATATACCCCAAATAAGATAAGGAATTGTACATCATAGTTTAGGCATTGAAGTATGATAAATATGATAAACACATGCATTCGTTTAGGCATTGAAGTATCCTGCAACATTTTGAAGTATAGGCATTGAAGTATCCTACAACATTTTGATTCGGTAATCAAGTTGTATGATAAATACATACAAAACAACATGGTTAATTTCCTTTAAGACCTCTTTGTTTTAATTTGACCATAGCTATAAAGTTAAACTCTTATGTACTTGAAGAATATAAAGGATTACCTACATCTAGCTCAAATTTTGGCAAGTGGTTAAAACCTTACAAAACTTGTATATATATGCAAGTCTGGCGTCTTTGAGATGATTGTAAGCTTGAAGGGGGATTAAAGTATAAATTTCATAACTTTGTTGTTAAGAAAAGATAGCCAAGAATAAGCTCATGTGGGAAGCTTGAAGCTGTAAAGTCGATATACATTTTAAAGTAAACAAGAATAAATAATATGGTAGTTTTTATACCATGTTGAAACATGAAAACAAGATGTAATTATCTTATTCACTCATGTAAATGTGAATTTTGGAATAT
>ML787328.1:255296-283664 GCA_009831015.1 Picea engelmannii
GGTGGGTGAGGGAAATAAGATAATTAATTAATTAAAGAAATTAAATAATAGAGGAATGAAGGGGATGGGTGACACTTGTATGGAGAAGAATTTTAAGGAATTTATTTTAAAACTTTAATTAAATGAGATTTTAGGAAAGAAACGAAGATTGAAAATCTATTTAATGAAGGAAGGAGAAGGATGAAGGATCATCTTCTGTTTGTGTAACGTTACACTACAAAAATATCTACTTGACTGATTTACTTGTGGGAGTTGGGATATCCAGCTCATGGAGGAGTCGTAGCTCAGCCTTGCGAGGTGAGCTAGGAGCTAGTCGAAATCTCTAGATAGATTGTGTGACCCCTTTAGGGCTTGGGGGGCTAAGGGGGAAGAACAATACCCCTAGCATTGGCTGGGAGGTACCGGTGAAGTCTCGCCGGTCAGCAAGAGGAGGTGGCACGAAGTGCGTGGATGTCATTCAGAGAGGGTGAATAGGCAACAATACGTTGTCTTCATTTATGTTGGTAGATGGTATTAGGACTTATGCTTGGATCTGCTTGTTTATTGGAAAAGGGAACTGATGTCTTTTTAAGTTGATGATGGAAACTCTTCTTAGCCTAGCTCGATGGTTGTTGTCTCCCATGGTCATCATTCTCTTGCATATCTTGACCACCTGGCTATGATTGATTGTATCCTTCGTGGTTGATTAGCTTTTATCCCTAGCTCGCCAATCCTCGCTTGAGCAGTCGGCCAGGAGCCTGATCTACGGTCGTCGCCTAAGCGTTAAAAGACCTATGCATCTCAATGCCCTTCTTTTCTGTGCAAGGATGATGAAGCGAAGGATGAACCTATTAGTCGCTTACCTCTATTGATGTCCTTTCCTGATTGTTTGACTTGTGACTTCCAGTACGGCCTCTGTGTATGGATTATCTTCCTTCCTTATTGTTTATTTTTCTGCGCCTTGACTTATAGAATCACTACGATCCTTTCGATGATTTATCCTTATGACCATGGCATTCTCTTACTGTTGTTAGCATTTTTTTTTATCGGTACCCCGAGATGTAAAAGTTTTTAACTCTGATGTGCATTTTGGTTCTTGTTGAATTGACTTGTTCTTGTTACTCCAACAACTGTAAATATATGAAAGATGTAACATATTACCCCTGCAATTGTGGATATGTAATGGATGTAGAATATTGCCTCCATGATGGTCATTATGTAACAGATGTAAAAAGGGTTACTTCTACGTTAGTTTTATGCTTGATGGATAATTATAGCCCTATGTTTATGCATCAAATATGAATTTATTTACTGTAAATTATATCTAATGTGAGTGAGAGATAGCAAAAATTTTATATTCAGTAATTTATATCTAATTTATAATTTATATCTAATTCCTTTACTGTAATTTATATCTAATTCATATCTAATACGATTCCAGTGATAGATAATTTTTTATATACAGTAGACAACAATTTTGGATGGAGAATTTTAACACTGCGTCCCTTGCCCACAAATTTTTACCCTCTGCATTGATGAAATGAACTCTCCACATTTTAATGACCTTCCTTGTAACGATTTAAACCTGCGTTAATTTTTTTCTCTGCGAGTTTACCTTATGTTTTTACACATGTGCTTTACCTATACTCCCACCAAATTTTACAGTGATACTTGCAATCTTTTCTCTGCGTTGACCACCTCGAACTGCAATTCATTACCCTTATGTGGCTCTTTGTTGGACAATGGATTATTCTCTTCTGCTTTGCATGACAACGAATCCATTGCTAGTGACAACATGTCATATATCTGGACAACCTCATCACCAATTCTAGACAACAATATGTGGTAACCACACACAGTGAATATATGCTACTGTGAACTTTACATGCGATGTATTCCAAGTGATATTTAATGATATCGATACAATGGGAGCATTATCCCTGTATTTTTTTATGATAGCAATTTTCTTCTTATAGCGATGTTGATGATTATGGATTTCAAGACTATTATGGTTTTATGACAGCGAGTTTAATCTTTACTGCACCTATATTTACAGCAAAATTACCCTTGTTTTTTACATCAAATATTGCGATTTCACCCCTCTATCTCACAGTTAATTTCGTGCTCTATGTCACTGTTGTTTTGGTATATATGTTGGGTGGACAACGATTTTTTTTACACCAGCTTCACACCACGATTTCGTGGCTGTCTACATTGTTTTGCCACCACGAATTCTTAGCGAATCACCCAGGGTTACCCCATGACCTCTGGGAAAACTCACCTCACCTTCATGGTTGCATCCCATTTTTATATGAGCATATCTGTGTTTAAGCGTTGTTTAAGGATGGAAATAGTTAGTGAATTTATTACGCTTCTTACTCCATTTAATCCTTTTAATTTTGTGTTTTTATATGATTATTTAACATGCATTTTAATCCTTTAAGATTGATGTTTAATGTGCTGGTATAGTTGTTGAATCTGGCATGTGATTTCTCTGAACGGAATTGAATTTTAATCCTTTAAGCCTGGCATTTTAATGCCCTGATATGGTCGTTGAATCTCAAGATGAAAGTTAAAATTATTCCAGGAAGACAACATAGCTATAGGCTATGTAATAGTCAGAATCATTGCATTTGGCCAGGGATTCCCAAATGGTGATGGACCTCTATAATAATTGGAAAAGGTTTCAATCTTAGAAGTTATTTTCTTGGTAGGAAATACAAATTGTAGCAAAGTCCAAATCTCCTACCTGGCAGTGAAGCTAAGAACTGTAAAGTCAAATGTTCTTGTTAAAGTAATTTCAACCTTCGAGGACATCACCTTTGTATGTTGATATTGGACTCTCTAAGGTCATCATGGGCACCGAACGTAAACTAGTTGGGTATCAGATCGAAGGAGAAATCTTAGTTGCATGTAATAAAACTTTCAGTAAAACTATAAATTACCAAGCTTTTTACATACCTAATTATGTAAATTGTTATGTTCATCTTTTAGAATTTTCTCTATAAGGGTTGTAACATTTAAAAATGGATCTTGTAGCTTTTTGTAAAAGATTGCATAGGCATCAAATCCTATTGTTTGGGGTCCTGGTTCAAACAAGCTCAACTTCGTGGTTGGATAGTTTAGGAATGTTAATTTTTCCAAGTTGCAACGCGCGTCGATTAGGGCTTGGGTTAGATGTCTTATGATTTGACAATGCATTCGATCTCTTAGCGCATTGGTTTTCTTGATTCGTCGGTCTAGATAGGATTGTGTTTCTCCAGGGCGATTTTCATGCCTGTCACCTGGGGACATCATGATCTTGGATGTGGGGATCATGGCACGCCCTATTCGATGGAGGTGAACGATAACTTGACCAGAGTGTATGCTTTTGGTGTGAGTATTATTGATCATTGTAAGTTGTTGTTAGTTCTTGAGTTGTATGCCTACATGTGTATGGTTACATGTCATCGAGGTTCTAGTTATTTGGTCGTTGAGGCCATTGTGTTGGGATGGGTAGTAGTTTTTGTCTATCCTTGATTTTGGCATGTTGCGCCCTATTGCTCTTGTGCTAGTGCGAAGAGTATTAGTTGTCCTTTGCTTGATCAGTGGGCATGTGTTCGTTGTCTAGGTCCAGTTAATTGGGTAGTCATTTCCTTCTTTCCTAGAAGCCAAATTTACTTTATTAAAAAAAAAAAAATTCGCACCTTCGGTTTCGCTTGTAGTTCTAACAATGGGGCCATAAAATATGGTATCAGAGTGGGTTCAACCTTGTGACTGTGGATCGTCAGGCTTCCCATTGTAGTAAACCCATGAGTATTAACTCTTACATTAAGTAAAAACCTTAACAGGACCCTATTGGAGATCACATTTAGAGGGCACCCCTGAGGATCCACAACGTGCAATAGCTAGAACCATTAGCATCCTCCGAGATCGAGAGAGAGATGAGTTCTAGCGTCCACGAGTGTCACAGAGGGTGGTGTCATTGAATAGAAGTGTAGAGAAAGGTGTGTGCTTCACACTTCACTTTTACAACCTCCAACATGAAGGTCCACATGTTGGTCTTTCGACTGAAGGGGAGCGTTCTTTTATGGTAGAATACTCTCCTACCCATTTTTGAACCTAGCCATCGACGACGTGTATTGGGAATTGATTGTTGATTGGTTCCAAAAGAGGCATCTTTTGAGGAATTCGTTGAGCGTCACCTCCACGATTTTGATGCCTTGCAATAAGGCAACCGCTAGGGGCCCGAGTAGGAGGCCCATTTTGGAGCTGCTTCGGTATGCTCCGCACCCAAATTACTGAGAAACTTATGGTCAACAAGTTTGTGTTGTCATTAGTGTTAGTATTCAAATTCTACTTCAATTACTAGGATTACTGGACTGAAGAAAGTATGTTGGAATGTGGGGAGCCACATTTCAAGCGCGATGACCCTGTGAAGGTGACTGGAGTATCCCGACTAATCGGACCCACTACCATGGGATATTTGGGAAGGGTCCATCGAATTCATGCAATGGTGAATAACTACCAGGAAGATCACCCGTCGACTGCACTCGGGATGTTAGGTATCGTCGTTGACCAGACCCTTAGTATTTGATAGATCTGTTTCTACCGAGAATTTTTTTTTCTAGTGTAGCGCTAAAAAGGATTAAGTTAAAGGAAGTCGAACAAGATGATTTTAGCTTTATAGAGATGGCTTCGGGAGACAAAAATGAGTTGGAGCAAAGGTTATGAGTTGTACCTTAACCTGGGAGATTTGTCACTAGGGCCAACCTCTACGACACAATCTTCAAATCTTGTGACGTCGTGATCGGTATGGATTGGTTGGAATCACATGAGGTGATACTCCACAGTAAGATGAAATAGTTGAGCTTGGTCGATTATGAAGAACAACGACTTGTGATTTTAGGATGGAACCAGGGAGTTTCTCTGAAGTTCATCTCTTCCTTGCATCTATAGAAGAGCCTGCACAATGGATGTAAGATTTATGAGATCCTTGCATCAATCGAGAAGGGATTAGCGAAAGGTTTAGAACACCATCCGGTGGAGAAAGAGTTTGCGGACATATTTACGGAGGAGTTACCTGATATTTCGTCGGAGAGGGAATTGGAGTTTACTATAGACCTAAAACTAGGAACCGAACCGATATCTAGAACACCTTATCGGATGTCAACCCCATAGTTACATGAGTTGAGAATGCAACTAAAGGAGTTGCTAGACTTGGGACTGATACGTCCAAGCATGTCACCGAGGGGTGCACCTATTATTTTCATATGAAATAAGGATGGTTCATGGAGGCTCTGCATTGACTACCATCAATTGAACAAGGCGACAATCAAGAATCAATATCCGTTGCCGAGAATTGATGATCTGTTCGATCAAATGAAGGGCACGACGGTGTTCTCCAAGATCGATTTGTGATCAGGGTATCACCAGTTACGGATCAATGAGGATGATGTCCCTGAGACCGCCTTTAAGATGATTTTTGGACATTATGAGTTTATTGTTTTACCGTTTGGACTGACAAACGCCCCAGGGGTATTTATGAGTTTGATGAATAGGGTGTTCTGCGAGTACTTGGAAAAGTTCATCCAAGTATTCATTGACGATATTTTGATTTACTCTTGGGCGACGAAGGAGCATGACGAGCACTTGCGCTTGGTGCTGCAATGTCTGTGAGAGCACAAATTGTATGGGAATTTATCCAAATGCTCATTTTATCAATCAAAGATTCACTACTTAGGGCATGTCATCTCTAGCGAAGGCATCATCATGGATCTAGCAAATGTCGAGGCTATTATGGAATGGCCTGCACCGACGAATGCCACGGAAGTGCGTAGCTTCATGGGTTTAGCAGGATACTATCGACGGTTCATCGAGGGATTTTCAAAGATAGCAAGTCCGATCACGGAGTTGCAGAAGAAGAACAAGAAATTTGTATGGACCGAGAAATGCGCGGAAGCATTTCGGAGGCTAAAGGAATTGTTGAAAACAACACCAATACCAAAGGTCCCTGACATGGACATGGACTTCTTAGGTGAGTCTTGATGCAAGACAGACGAGTGATTGCTTACATTTTGAGGAAACTGAGAAGGCATGAGAAGAACTACACGATGCGAGATTTGGAGTTATTAGCCATCGTATATGCCTTGAATGTTTGGAGACACTACTTTGTTGGACGAAAATTTGAACTAAGGACTGGCCATTGTGGACTACAACACATATTTACGCAAAGTGACCTGAACGCGCGACAACGACGTCAGTCGGAATTTCTTAGCGAGTATGACTTCGAGATTACTTACATAAAAGTAACAGTGAACTGAGTGGAAGATGCTTTGAGTCAGAGACCAGGCATATTTTTGGTGTTGCCTCTTCAGACGAATCTATATGAAAATATTCTAACTTTACAGCGTGACGATGACTGGTACAAAGAGGTCGAGGGTTTTATCGGACAAAACACAATGATGGTACATGATTTGAGGGATTTTCATTTGATAGAGATGGTTTATTGAGGTTTATAAGTCGGATCTACGTACCGACAGATGACGAGTTAAGGATGTTGATCTTGAGTGAGGCTTATAGAGAAATTTAGATGTCTCACCCGGGAGTCATGAAGATAAGGACGGACCTTAAACCCTTATTCTTATGAAAGGGAATGAAGGAAGACATAGTCAACTATGTGGAAAGATGTCTGGAATGTCAGCAGGTAAAAGGATGAACATAGACACCCAACAGGATTACTACAACCACATGCTATTCCGGAATCGAAATGGGAGGTTATTTTGATGGATTTTATTGTTGGATTGCCACTGACGGTAAGGAGACATGACTCGATTTTCATGGTAGTAGACACTCTGACAAAGAGTGATCACTTTATTCCTATACGTATGATGTATCAGGCACCCTACATAGCTAGAGTTTTCATCAGTGAGATTGTGAGGTTGCATGGTGTGCCTAAGAGGTTTATATCTGATCAAGGATTGGTGTTTACTGGATGATTTTGGATGAGTTTCCAAGAAGCCTTGGGAACCCAACTTAACTTTATTACTTTGTATCACCCGGAGACTGATGGGAATACCAAACAAATGAAATAGACCTTGGAGGACATGTTGCACTTGTACGTGATGGACCAACAAAAGCATTGGGAAGAATTCTTACCACTAGTGGAGTTCGCTTACAACAATAATTACCAGAGCACCATTAAGATGGCACCTTTCGACCATGTTGGACGCCTTTGAGTTGGGATCAGATTGAGGATAGGGTCCTGGTGGGACCAGAAGCGATCTAACAAATGGAAGAGCAAATGCAAAAAATAAGACAAAAATTTAAAGAAGCACAACATTGACAAAAGAGTTATGTTGATGCGCACCGTGCCGACCATAGTTATGAGGTTGGCGATCAAGTCTTCTTGCAGGTTAAATTTCATAAGAGTTTAGTCAAGTTTGGGAAGGGAGCTAAACTCTCTCCTAGGTTCATGGGCCCTTTCGATATTTTGGAGAGAAAGTCCCCCATGGCCTACCGACTAGCCTTGCCTGATTATTTGAGGCACATGCATGATGTTTTTCATGTATCTGTTTTGAGACATTATATTAGTAATCCTAGACATGTTATTGACATGATTTCCTTGCAGGTGATGGATGAGAGGTTGCTCATGGCTGAGCTGAACTACATTTTGGATCATCGCATTCGACATCTACGGCGTCGAATGATAGATCAGGTCAAGGTCCACTGGGACAATTATAGTATGCACTCAGTGACCTGGGACGACGCATATGATATGCGCTAGTAGTTTCCATTTTTTTTTGATAGATAGACATATGATATTGTGATACACTTTATTTCAGCATTTATACTGTGAGACTTTGTGACAAAGTTTAGACCAAGAAGGGGTGTATGTAACATCTCGCTCGGGTGCACTGAGTGAAATTTTTCTTTAGGACACTTGCTCGCAAGTGATCCAGATTACTATGCTATTAAAACTTTCGATTTTGATTATGAGGTGTTATGGGTTGATGACATGTTGTTTTACTACATTGACATAGACATGTGCTATTGAATCAGTTTACTGAGTGTGCAAGATTTTGGACCTCGAGGATGCAGAGGCGTTGATGGAACCCCTTGGACTCCGGATCAAGTCAGGGAGTGTGCCATTGGGGTTTGATTGTTTTACTGTGATATTAGTGCATCTGACTGGATGATAGGATATGGATATGTTCTGACATGATTTGTTGATGATACAGGCTGACGAGAGCTTGCCGACCAGACTCACATATGGAGTAAAGGGGTCACACATGACTACTGAAGATGTTGAGGGAGAGGTGTTGACAGCAGCCCTGCCACAGCCTAATATCACTCTCATCGTGGCTCGAACTATATGTTAATGATTACCTAGTTCGAGAGGACCCACGATACCGTGAGGGTAGACTGCGATAGTTGCTCACGATGATTCTAAGGGGCATGTAATAAGGCGGGGGCCTTATTCCTTAGAGGCCCTTAGTCTCCCATAAGTTCACCTAGTGGAGTATTGACTCTAGGCATTATTGATGTCTACCAAGTTAGTCAAGAGGTGAGTGGCACCATTGGATCATGTGGTGTGTCCTGAAGGGCATGTCGCGCAAGAAAAATGGAGAGTGACAAGTGGCACCCTTAGAGCACATAGTGCATCCTGAAGGGCACATTGCGCAAGGGTAAAGATGAGGCGAGTGGCACCCTTAGAGCACCTAGTGTGTCCTGAAGGGCACGTCACGTTGTTGATGATAGAGGAACAAACCTAGATGGCCTTAGGACGATTAACGTGTTAATTATTTAAAAAAAAACAATTTCCCTAATTGAATGTCGCCCAGAACGAAATTTAAGTCCTAAGTCTAAATTACGCTAGTGGTAAAACCTTGCCTCCTATAAATAATAATAATAATAATAATAATAATAATAATAAAATAACTTAATTAATAATTATGACCTTTGTTAAGTCTTGTAACATGAAGGGAGTAGGAAATTAATTTATTCATAAAAATAAAATATGTGGTTATAAAATGTAAAAAAGGGGAATTAATTGTTTTATCTTTATGATAATTTAAAATATACTAATTTAATGATAAAAGGGAAAAGCGGTTAAATTTTGCACCTGCCTTTTTGAGTCCTATTAAAAAGGGGAAAGAGTGAAAATAAAAAAAATAGGAAACTAGGGAAAAGAGGTAACATAAAAAGGGAAAGGGGGAACTTAAGGGAAAAAGCTGAAACTCAACTTAGTAAAGAATCTACCATGTAAGAGATTTCTAATTTTAAACTGAATTAGCAATTTCATAATAGGGAAAGCCTTTAAAACCCATAAGGGAATTTGGGGACACCTAGGAGTGATTCTAGGAGTAACTCTAGGTGGGTTAGGGAAATAAGATAATTAATTAATTAAAGAAATTAAATAATAGAGGAATGAAGGGGATGGGTGACACTTGTACGGAGAATAATTTTAAGGAATTTATTTTAAAACTTTAATTAAATGAGGTTTTAGGAAAGAAAGGAAGATCGAAACTCTATTTAATAAAGGAAGGAGAAGGATGAAGGATCATCTTCTGTTTGCGTAACATTACACTGTAGAAATATCTACTTGAGTGATTCAATTGTGGGAGTTGGGATACCCATCTCAGAGAGGAGTGGTAGCTCGACCTTGCGACGTGAGCTGGGAGCTAGTCGAAATCTTTAGATAGTGTGTGTGACCCCTTTGCAGCTCGGGGGGCTAAAGGGGAAGAAGAGTACCCGTAGCATTGGTTGGGAGGTACCGGTGAAGTCTCATCGGTCGGAAAGAGGAGGTGGCACAGAGTGCGTGAACTTCATTCAAAGCGAGTGAACAGGCAATGGTACACACTCTTCATTTATTTTGATAGATGGTATTAGGACTTACGCTTGGATTTGCTTGTTTATTGGAAGAGTGAACTCATGTTTTTTTAAGTTGATGACAAAAACTCTTCTTAGCCTAGATCGATGGTTGTTGTCTCCCATTGCTGTCATTTTCTCACATATCTTGACCACCTGGTTGTGATTGATTTTATCCTTCGTGGTTTCTTAGCTTTCGTCCCTAGCTCGCTAGTCCTCTCCTGAGCAATTAGCCAGGAGACTGATCTATCTTCATCACCTTAGCGTTAAAGACCTATGGATCTCAACGTCCTGCTTTTCTGTGTGAGAATGATGAAGCGAAGGACAAACATATCATTCATTTACCTCTATTGATGTCCTTGACTAATTGTTTGACTTGTGCCTTCTAGTACGACCTCTACGTATGGATTATCTTGCTTCCTTGTTGTTTATTTTCTGTTCCTTGACTGATAGAATCCCTATGATCCTTTTGATGAGTTATCATTATGACCATGGAATTCTCTTACTATTGTCAACAGTTTTTTTAATCGGTACCCCAAGATGTAAAAGTATTTAACTCTGATCTGCATTTTGTTTCTTGTTGAATTGACTTGTTCTTTTTACTCCAACAACTGTAAATATATGAAAGATGTAACATATTACCCCTGCAATTGTGGATATGTAATGGATGTATAATATTACCTCCATGATGGTCATTATGTAACAGATGTAAAAAGGGTTACCTCTATGTTAGTTTTATTCTTGATGGATAATTATAGCCCTACGTTTATCATCGAATGTGAATTTATTTACTGTAAATTATATCTAATGTGAGTGAGAGATAGAAAAAAAATTATATTCAGTAATTTATATTTAATTTGTTTACTGTAATTTATATCTAATTCATATCTAATACGATTCCAGTGATAGCAAAAATTTTATATACAGTAGACAACAATTTTGGATGGATAATTTTAACACTGCGTCCCTTGCCCACGAATTTTTACCCTCTGTGTTGATGAAATGAACTCTGCACTTTTTAATGACCTTCTTGGTAACGATTTAAACCTCCGTTAATGTTTTTCTCTGTGATTTTACCTTATTTTTTACACCTGTGTTTTACCTATACTCCCACCAAATGTAACAGTGATACTTGCAATCTTTTCTTTGCGTTAACCACCTTGGACTACATTTCATTACCCTTATGCAGCTCTGTGTTGGACAATGGATCATTCTCTTATGCTCTCCATGACGATGAATCCATTGCTAGTGAAAACATGTCATATATCTAGACAACCTAAGCTCCTATTCTGGACAAAAATACGTGTTAACCACAGACAGTGAACATATGCTACCGTGAACTTTACATGCGATGTATTATGGGTGATATTTAATGATATCGATCCAATGGGAGCATTATCCCTGTATTTTTTTATGATATCAATTTTCTTTTTATAGCGATGTTGATGATTCTGGATTTCAATACTGTTATGTTTTTAAGACAACGACTTTAATATTTACTGCACCTATATTTACAACAAAATTACCCTTGGTTTTAACATCAAAGATTGCGATTTCACCCCTCTATCTCACAACTACTTTCGTGCTCTATGTCGCTATTGTTTCAGTATATATATTGGGTGGACAACAATTTTTTTACACCAGCTTCACACCATGATTTCGTAGCTCTCTACACTGTTTTTCCACCATGAATCCTTAGCGAGTTGAATTTTAATACTTTAAGCTTGGCGTTTTAATGCCCTAATATGGTCGTTGAATCTCAAGATGCAAGTTAAAATTATTGCAGGAAGACAACATAGTTATAGGCTATGTAATAGTCAAAATCATTGCATTCGGCCAGGGATTCCCAAATGGTGATGAACCTCTGTAATAATTGGAAAAGGTTTCAATCTTAGAAGTTATTTTCTTGGTAGGAAATACAAATTATAGAAAATTCCAAATCTCCTACCTGGCAGTAAAGATAAGAACTGTAAAGTCAAATGTTCTTGTTAAAGTAATTGCAACCTTCGAGGACATCACCTTTATATATTGATACTGGACTCTCTAAGGTCATCATGGGCACCGAACGTCAACTAGTTGGGTATCATATCGAAGGAGAAATCTTAGTTGCACGTTATAAAATTTTTAGTAAAAGTATACATTACCAAGATTTTTACATACCTAATTATGTAAATTGTTATGTTCATCTTTTAGCATTTTCTCTATAAGGGATGTAACATTTAAAAATGGATCTCGTAGATTTTTGTAAAAGATTGCATAGGCATCAAATCCTATCATTTTGGGTCCCAGTTTAAGAAATCTCAACTTCGTGGTTGGATAGTTTAGGAATATTATTTTCACCAAGTTGTAGCGCGCATCAATTGGGGCTTGGGTTAGATGTCTTGTGATTCGACAGTACATTCAATCTCCTAGCACATTGGTTTTCTTGAGTCGTTGGTACATATAGGATTGTGTTGCTCCAAGGTGATCATTGCACCTGTCACCTGGGGACATCATGATCTCGAATGTGGGGATCATGGCACGCCCTATTGGATGGAGGTGAACGATAACTTGACCAGAGTTTGTGCTTCTGGTGTAAGTATTATTGATCATTGTAAGTTGTTGTTAGTTCTTGAGTTGTGCACCAACATGTGTATGGTTGCGTGCCATCGAGGTTCTATTTATCTAGCCATTGAGGCCATTGTGTCGGGATGGGTAGTAGTTTTTGTCTGTCCTTGATTTCAGCATGTTGTGCCCTATTGCTCTTGTGCTAGTGCGAAGAGTCTTAGTTGTCAGTCGCTTGATCGGTGGGCATGTTCTCCTCGTCTAGGTGCAGTTAACTAGGTATTCATTTCCTTCTTTCCTAGAAGCCAAATTCACTTTATTTAAGAAAAAAAAAAAATTGCACCTTTGACTTCACTTGTAGTTGTAACAATGGGGTCGTCACACACTTCGACTTTCGTTAACATGATATTTGATTATAATGTTTCTAATTAAGTTGAATTCTATTCATGTAGGTAATCATGGTTAGAGGATGTCGCAGAGGAAGATGACGGGGTGCTATGAGAGGAGGCGCGATGCCTCCAATAACATCCACACCTAAGGGTTCTAATCCCCAGGGAGATGAACAGGTAGTTGGGAAGAAATAGATAGCAATGGGTGATGTGGTTGGGCTGATGAGGTCCTTTCAGTGTATGTCTGAGGAACTGATATGTCATTTGGAAAGAGATGAGGCTAAGGTGTCAGCACCCCCTGAGGGTTCACCGCATGCTTCATTTGGTACAGGTAGCATTCACCACGAACTCGAGAAAGTCAAATTTCCCAAGGTATTTGGTGCCCCGGATGATGCAACTATGGAGGCATGGTTGGAGAATATGGAGATGTTCTTTGCACTTCATGACTATACCTACAACATGAAGGCCTGCATGACGACCTTTGAAATGAAGGGGAGCACTCTTCTATGGTGGAATATTCTCTTGCCACAAGTGAACATGGCTGTCGAAGACAAGTCATGGGAACTGTTGAAGGAATGGTTCTGAGAGAGGTACCTATTAGAGGAATTCATTGAATTTCAACTCAACGATTTAAACACCTTACGACAGGGTGGTTGTATGGTGCCCGAGTACAAGGTTTGTTTTATGGAGTTGCTTTGGTATGATTTGCAGCTTAAAACTCAGAAAATTAAGGTTAACATGTTATTGTTCATCCTTAATGTCAGCATACGTGCAAAGGTTAGGATTTTGATGCCTCAAACCTTGCATGATGTCATCCAAAATATCCTCATAGCAGAGGAGGAGCTTATCAGCTAGGGTCAGAGCAGGACTCCAGCGATACCCATAGGGAAGGTGTCATCCGGTGCACAGCAACATCAAACACTAGCAAGACATACGCCATGATATCATGGCTTCTAGAGAGGATCCACTTTCACTATACCTCGGTGACTAATGCCATAGCAGCAGACTCCTTACCGGGGACCACAACATCAACAGCACTGTCAACCATAGCAGCAACAGTTTAGGCATGTTTTGTAGAATAGACCAAGATTCCAAGACGGTGGGCCATCGGCTTCTACTTCAGGTACCAAGAGTACTGGACCTAAGAAGGGGTGTCGGACTTGTGGGGAGCCACACTACCAACATGGCTTCCCAGTGGAGAGGACTAGAACATCTAAATAATCTAGACTCACTACCATGGGATATTTTTCCAAGGCCCATTGGATTCATCTAGTGGTGAATAACTACTAGGCATAGTACAAGTCAAATGTGCTCAAGACATCAACTACCATTGCTGACTAGACCCTTAGTATTTTGATAGATATTGGTGCTACCGAGAGTTTCATTTCTGGTGCAACACTAAAAAGGATTAAGGTAAAGGCAGTTGAACAAGATGATTTTATATTTGTAGAGATGGATTCTGGAGCCAAATATAAGGTTGGAGGGAAGGTTACGGGTTGTACCCTTGACCTAAGAGATTTTTTCACCAGGGCCAACCTATACATTACGATACTGGAATATTATGACATTGTGATTGGAATGGACTCATTGGAATCGCATGAGGCGATACGCAACTGTAAGCTGAAATGGTTGAGCTTGGTCGATGATGAGGGATAAAGACGTATGATTGTAGGATGAAACCAGGGAGTTTCTCTAAGGTTCATCTCTTCCTTGCAGTTATGGAAGATCATGCACAAGGGATGTAAGCTTTATGAGATCCTTGCATTAAAGGAGAAGGGAGTAGCAGAAGGTCTAGAACACCTTCCTGTGGTGAGAGAGTTTGCAGACTTCTTCCCAGAGGAGTTACTTGGGATGTTTCCACAGAGGGGATTGTAATCTACCATAGACCTGAAACTAGGGACTAAACTAATAGCAAGAACACCTTATTGGATGTCGACCCTCGAGTTACAAGAGTTGAGAATGCAACTGAAGGAGTTTTTGGACCTGCGACTTATACGTCCAAGTGTGTCACCGTGGGGTGCACCTATTATTTTCATAGAAAAGAAGGATGGTTCATGGAGATTTTACATTAAATACCATCAATTCAACAATTCAACAATCAATAATCAGTATCCACTGCCAAGGATTGATGATATGTTCAATCAGATGAAGGGTGGAATGGTGTTTTCCAATATCAATTTTCAATCAGGGTATCAACAATTATGGATCAAGGAGGATGACGTCCCTAAGAATTCCTTTAAGATGAGGTTTGGACATTACGAGTTGACTATTTTATCGTTTGGAATGACAAACGCCCCAGGGGTATTTATGAGTTTGATGAACGGGGTGTTTCAAGATTACTTGGACACGTTCATCCAAGTATTCATTGATGATATTTTGATTTACTCTCAAATGAAGGAGAAGCATGAAGAGCACTTATGCTTGGTACTACAGTGTCTGTGAGAGGAAAATTTGTATGGGAAGTTGTTGAAATGCTCGTTTTATCAATCCAAGATTCACTACTTAGGGCATGTCATCTCTGGAGAAGGTATCATCATGGATCCAACAAAGGTCAAGGATATTATGGAATGGCTTTCACCAATGAATGTACCGGAAGTGTGTAGCTTCATGGGTTTAGAAGGATACTATCGACGATTTTTCAAGGTATTTTCGAAGAGAGAAAATATGATCACGGAATTGCAGAAGAAGAACAAGAGGTTTGTTTGGACCGAAAAATGTGTAGAGGCATTTTGGAGGCTCAAGGAGATGTTGACAACATAACCGATACTAAAGGTCCCTGACATGGACGTGGACTTCTTGGTATGCACTAACGCATCCAAGTAAGTCTTAGGTGGAGTCTTGATGCAAGACGGTTGAGTGATCACTTACATCTTGAGGAAACTGATAAGGCATGAGGATAATTATGCGACGCACGATTTGGAGTTGTTAGCCATTGTGTATGCCTTGAAGGTTTGAAGACACTACTTTGTTGGATGAAAATTTGAACTAAATAAGGACCACTATGGATTACAACCCATGTTTACGCAAAGCGACTTGAATGGACGATAACGATGTTGTTCAGAATTGCTTAGAAAGTATAACTTTGAGGTTACTTACATAAAGGGAACAATGAACTGAGTGGCAGATGCATTGAGTTAGAGAGCACACATCTTTTTGGTGTTGCATCTTCTGATGAATCTACTTGAAAAGATTCTAACTTTACAGTGCGACGTTGACTGGTACAAAGAGGTCAAGGATTTTATCGAACAAAACACAATGATGGTACCAAGATATGAATGATTTATGTTTGACTGTGATGGATTATTGAGGTTTAAAAATTGGATTTACATACCACCGAACAACAATTTGAGGATTTTGATCCTAAACAAGGCTCACAAAGAAGTGTAAATGGGTCACCCAAGAGTCACAAATATGAGGGCGGACCTTAAACCCTTATTCTTCTGGAAAGGAATGAGGGTAGACACAGTAAAATATGTGGCCAGATGTCTAGAATGTCAACAAGTAAAGGTTGAACATAGACATCCAGCAGGATTACTTCAACCACACGCTATTCTAGACTCGAAATGAGAGGTCATTTCGATGGATTTCATTGTTGGATTTCCACTAACGGCAAGGAAACATGACTCAATTTTTGTGGTAGTCGACGCTCTGATGAAGAGTGATCATTTTATTCCCGTACGTACGATGTATCATCAGGGATGATTTTAAGGATGCAAATTTATTTTAAAATGTAGAAACCTTGGCAAATATTACTAATCCTTCGTATGTTAACTATAAATGTTTGGCAATATTTTTTTTAAAATATTCAAATTTCTAAGTATTTTATTTAGTTTTTATAAAATTTTGGCGATTTTAATGGTAAAATAATTTTATCCTATATAATTTGGGCGAATCATTTTTAAAATATCGAATCTTGTTTTTGGAGAACCCATGGAAAATTAGCCCATGAGAGAAATTTAGCCCCTAAAATCATCCCTGCATCATGCACTTGACATAACTAGAGTTTTTATTAGTGATATTGTGAGGCTTCATAGTGTGCCTAAGAAGATTATATTCGATTGAGGATCGGTGTTTACTGGACGATTTTGGACTAGCTTTCAAGAGGCCTTTGGAACCCAAATTAACTTTAGTATTGCGTATCACCCAGACACTAACGGGTAGACTGAATGAACAAACAAAATCTTGGAAGACATGTTGTGCATGTACGTGATGGACCAAAAAAATCATTGGGAAGAATTCTTGCCACTGGTAGAATTCGATTATAACAATAGTTACCAAAGCACCATTAAGATGGCACCTTTTGAGTTCCTTTATGGGTGACTGTGTTAGATTCTCTTTAGTTGGGATCCGCTTGAGGATAAGGTCATGGTGGGACTAGAAGTGATTCAATAAATGGAAGATCGAATGCAAACAATTAGATAAAGGATCAAAGAAGTGAAGGAT
The DNA here is from genome assembly GCA_009831015.1 of Picea engelmannii. Lineage (NCBI taxonomy): Eukaryota > Viridiplantae > Streptophyta > Pinopsida > Pinales > Pinaceae > Picea > Picea engelmannii. Next base: position 272,501 of record ML787328.1, read on the forward strand.
CGAAAAAAGAATTATGTCGATGTGCACCATGTAGACCTTAGTTACGAAGTTGGCGACCGATTATTCTTATGGGTAAAAATGCATAAGAATTCGATCAAGTTTAGAAAGAGAGATAAACTCTATCCTAGGTTCATGGGACCTTTTTAGATTGTGGAGAGGAAGGGGCCCATGGCCTATTGACTAGCTGATGTAGGAGCATCACTCCATGTCAACACCATTCCATCTAGCCAACACATCCATCAGGCATTTAATTAACAAAGGGAGAGGCACAACCCTCTCAATTTTGAAATTCAAAATTTCAATAAATGACTATAAGGATTTTAATGCCAGAACACACATTTGTACAGGTAATGGTTGAGGTTTCCTTTAATGGTTACCTGTAGCTAAGTCTAGTTCAGTCACGACTGGACATCCATTTATGTAATGTAGTCATAGGAGACACTCGGTGATAGCGATAGCTCAGAGACGGTGAGGTAGAGGATAAGCTCGAGAGAGCCCTCACTTTTGTGATGGGGAGAGTAGAGAGAAGAAATTAGAATAGAGAGTAAGGAGGAGAGACCAGAGAAGAGAGGTATCGAGAGGGAGAGCTGAGACTTGTTACAGTCCAGCCTTTGTAAATCATCTGTATAGAGACACATGGATTAATAGAAAAGTAGTTTTTCCTGCATATGATTATTCATGTATTTATGTTTCATGACTGAATGTTGTATATGTATGTTAGATTTTCATATGCAAGGATAGATAGATTTTACTATCTGTTTGTGAGTTTTTCGATTTCTATCTAGGTTCTTTAGGCTATGCAAGGAGTGAACAACAAAACACTGGAGGTTCTGTGGCCAGCGCAAGGAGTGTGCATCTGAACTCTACGGAATCAGAAAGAGTGTGCAGAGAGTGCACACCAAAAGGATTCATAGACTCAAAGGAAGCCTCAGAGTTATTGAGTACTCTGGAGGAGGAACTATGCAAACAAAGGCACAGAGAATAAGAGACAGAACTACTGAAGGTTCTGTAGAGCTCTGCCAAGAGGGCATTGAGCGAGTGTAGAGAGTGCAACAGAGAACTCCATTTCGGGTTCTGAGGAAAGGGAAGTGTCGAAGAGAAGACACTCATAGGGTTGTTGAACACTCTATGGAGAAAGGCTCTGCAAGGTGTGCACTAAGCTGAAGAATGCCAATAGGGTGTGAAGCATTTCTTTACAAGGAATACTTCGGATCTGAGTTACTCGAAATCTCAGTAGCACAAGGAGTATATGGGAGAAAACTTATTCTAAGTTCCGAAGCTTAGCAGGAACAGTACCTTTGTGCATAGAGCAACATAAGAAAGGAGCAAAAGGTCAATAAACCTTTCGAGGTTTCTGAGTTGACAAAGCTCAGAAGGGACAGCATTTCTATAATGCAGACGAGAGACGAAGGAACCAGGCTCGCAAGAGGAAGAGTCGAAGGTTGAGAGATTTGATACATAGAAAATTTCTAAGTCTGGGAGAAGCGTGAATCTTAGAAGGAGAGAATGCAAGGAGGATGGATTTGAACCGACAGATCTAGCATCAATACCCAAAAGTCATTGGATTAGGTGAAGGCACACGAGGTTTAAACCCTTGGATATCCACACATTTCAGAGTTCAGGGTCTGGAGCAGTAAGGGATTTTGGAGTCACTGCATGGCGAACTCATGATTCACAAAATCACATGAGTCGTTGGATCTGGAGTGAAATTCCCCAAGAGTCATTGGATCACAGATACATGCACAGGAGGAGCGCACATAGGAGGTGCATAGAAGATCAGATGGTGACCATCAGATCTCGCGTAAAGGACTGATAACCATCATATCCGAAAAGAGGAGAATGAGGTTTAACCCTCGTAGAAGCATCGTGACCATCTACAGGAGGACATGTGGAAAGCGGTTAAGGTTTCAGGAAAAGGCTTGAAAGATTTTGGTGCTAGGAGGACTGGGTTGTTGATCTCTCAGAGGGAGAGATTTCGGCATTTCGGGAACTGGGGATTCAAAAGACAGAGAGAATAGGGGGAATGCTTGCATCATGGTTTCCCGAATCACGAAATCCAGTAGCATTTTGTCATGGACTGTCATTTTATCATTTCAGGATCCAAGTGTTCAAGAGACTAGGAGTCAAGAGATGTGGGGTCCTGACTCATGAAATTGTGAAACCTCTAAAGTCTTCGGAGGAAGAGCACCAGCCGAGCCGTTAATCCCTTTTCATCATTTCAACAACTGGGAATTTAAGAGTGAAGGAGTCGTCAGACAGGGAGTCTCGACTCACAGAATCATGAATTCTAGAATCTCAAAGAGAATATCGTGGTCGTGGCTATATTTCTACATTTTGGGGTCTGGGAGGTTGAAGGACCAAGAACCATCTGCAGCCGGAATCTCGAAATCGCGAATTCTGAAATCCTGAAAGAGAACCATGGTCGCAGGTATTTTTTGGCATTTCGACGACTAGGAGTTGGAGGGACAAGGAGCCTGGGAGAGATCACATGTAGGAGTCTTGAAAACCCAAAACACGAAAGGCGTGTTAGTTTAAAGAAGAGAAGAGCGCTGAAAGGTGAGCACGTGCATAGGTTTTCTCAAAGCCTGTGCCAGGGAATTAAAGGGACCTGTGGATTTTTTCAAATGGTTCCAATAGGAGCCCAAAGAGATATTTTACCTCAGAAGAAGAACGATCCTGACCAGGACATCGCGCAGCCCTGAGGAGGGATAGGGGGTCTACATCAAGTGGTATGAGAGATGATATTTTCGTTTGTAGACTTCAGGCGAAGGATACAGCAGGTGAAGGAGGAGAAATTCTGGTAACACCAAGTGGAATCAGAACCAAAGATTCATATATATACAGCAGGTGAAAGAAGTAGGGTGTTAGTGCTCTATGAAGATTGTTGCAAGGTGTACAACAAATGATAGACATCCAGGCGAGTTGTAGGAGAATATGGAGATGCGCTCAGGAATAGAGTGATCCATAAGTTTTCCAAGAGGGAAGACGAGAATAGGAAGATGGCTACTGAAGGCCATGGGCATGGTCACTGGGAAGATGAAAAGAAGAAGAGAAATCCAGAGATGGATCTAGAACTTGCTGAGATAAGGGCGAGGATGGAAGATCTTGCACTGCGGTTGCAGTAGAATGCAAAGACACATTGGGTGTATGAATGGCCTCCGAGGACTAAGAGGAAAGCAATGTGGCCAGTCAAGAAATTGTTGGCCAGGGGACATCAAAGGCTGTTGAGGAGGTGGTTGAGGTATGTGGAAAGCCTCAGAGACATAGAGGAAGTGGTTCATATGTGTGAACTAGAAGCTAGGAGAAATCTTGGTGATGATGAAGAGGAGAGATCAAGCAGAGATCTCATAAACTGCCAGGTGGGCAGGGAAGAAATCCCATATTGCCAAGTGGGAAAGGGAGAGAAGATGAGACTATATGAAAGTCTCATGAACTCAAGGATGAGTTTGGGTCAGCAAGGAGTGTTGATGAAGATGTGATCGATTGATCTCATAAACTGCCAGGTGGGCAGAGGTGAACTTTCAAGTTTCCAGGTGGGAAACGAAAAGATATTAGCAGACGGTCTCACATACTACTAGGGGAGTAGTGGTGAAAGTTCATATCGCCAGGTGGGCAATGATATGGGATCACTGGATCTCATAAACTTCGAGGTGGGCTGCAGAAAACTCCCAAATTGCCAGAAAGGGAAAGGGGAAAGAGATGAGACTATCTGAAAGTCTCATGAACTCAGAGGAGAGTTTAGATAAGCAAGGAGTGTTGACAGGAGATAATCAAAAGAGAATTATGATCATTGGGGGAATTGAGTTATTCCTACTAGATATCCCAGTTGAGGCCAGAGAATGTGTTGTAAATGCAGCAACAACAGGAAGACAACTAGCAGAGACTGTCAAAGAAGAGGAAGAAATGAAGTATACACTAATGTTTGCCCCTGCAGTAGAAGATGATCATTCAACATAATGGCTCAAATTTTTCAGCCAGGAAGCTGAAACAAAGATGATTGCAGCACTGAAGCCTACAGAATAAGAAGAAGTAAACACCGCGAATTTTCTTGATCTGTATCAAGAATTGGAAGCCCTGGAGAGAAGGGTGATGGTGCAAAGCTTGCACATACAATAGGCTAAGTTGGAAGAAGGTAGTGGAGAATACCAGCCCCGGGAGAAGCTAAAAGAAGCTGGAAGCATGCCAGCAAGAGAAATGGTAACATCAGAACTACCATAGGAAGAAGCTGAGCAGTGACTCAATAATGAAACTGTAGAGCTAGAGTCTACAACAAATTGGCCCCTCAGTGCCACAAAGGGAAATAAAGACAACATGGGAGATCAAGCAAATCTTCCCATTGAGGAGACAGAAGTGTAGCAAAGAAGACTGCATAAGGAGAGCCATCCCTAGGAGTAGCTGGAAGAGATAATTGAGGAGATTAGAAGGTTGATGATGAGGTCAAAATAAGTGGAGGTAAACAAGAAGCTGAGCAGAAGGAAGCCTGTAATAGAAGTAGGGAAGAAGAAGCAGCAACAACAACAATAACATAACTGGAGAGGAGTAGATGGACAACTCCAAGGGAAAGTTTGGGATCCAGGTGGATTTCAACACTGGAGAAGAGGAGCTCATGATTAGGAGATCATGATTTTTCTAGATAAGCAGTATGATGCAGGAGAATCACTCCACATCAATAGTGTGCCAACTATCCAACACATTCAGCATGCATTTAATGAAGAAAGGGAGAGGCACAACCCTCTCAATTTTGAAATTTGAAATTTCAATAAATGATTGTAAGGCTTTTAATTCCAGACCACACATCTGTATAGGTAGTGGTTGAGGTTTCCTTTAATGGTTACCTGTAGCTAAGTCTAGATCAGTCAGGACTGGACATCCATTTATGTAATGTAGTCATAGGAGCCGCTCGGTGATAGCGATAGCTCAGAGATGGTGAGGTAGAGGATAGGCTCGAGAGAGCCCTCATTTTTGTAATGGGTAGAGTAGAGAGAAGAAATCATAATAGAGAGTAAGGAGGAGAGATGAGAGTAGAGAGGTCTCAAGAGGGAGAGTTGAGACTTTTTATAGTCCATCCTTTGTAAATCATTTGTAGAGAGACACAGGGATTAATAGAAAAGCAGTTTTTCCTGCATATGATTGTTCATGTATTTATGTTTCATGAATGAATGTTGTAGATGTATGTTAGATTTTCATCTGCAGGGATAGATAGATTTTACTATCTGTTTGTGAGTTTGTCGATTTCTATCTAGGTTCTTTAGGCCGTGCAAGGAGTGCACAACAGAACATTGGAGGTTTTTTGGCCAGCGCAATGAGTGTGCATCTGAACTCTGCGGAGTCAGAAAGAATGTGTAGAGAGTGCACACCAGAAGGATTCACAGAGTCAAAGGAAGCCTTAGAGTTACTGAATACTCTAGAGGAGGAACTGTGTAAAGGAAGGCACAAAGAAGAAGAGATAAAGCTATTGAAGGTTCTGTAGAGCTCTGCCAGGAGGGCATTGAGCGAGTGCAGAGAGTGCACTAGAGAACTCCATTTCGGGTTCTGAGGAAAGGGAAGTGTCGAAGAAAAGACACTCACAAGGTTGTTGAACACTCTGTGGAGAAAGGATCTGCAAGGTATGCATTGAGCCAAGGAACACTAGGAGGACGTGAAGCATTTCTTTAGAAGGAATACTTCGGATCTGAGTTACTTGAAATCTCAGTAGCACAAGGACTGTTCTAGAGCAAACTTATTCTATGTTCCGAAGATCAAGAGGAATAGTGCCTTTGCACACAGAGAAATAGAAGAAAGGAGCACAAGGTCAAGAAACCTTTTGAGGTTTCTTAGTTGACAAAGATTAGAAGGGATAGCATTTCTATAATGTAGATGAGACCCGAAGGAACCAAGCTCACAAGAGGAAGAGTCGAAGGTCGAGACCTTCGATACTTAGAAAATATTCTAAGTCTGAGAGAAGCATGAATCTCAGAAGGAGAGCATGCAAGGAGTACAGATATGAACTGTCAGATCTAGCATCAATACCCGACAGTCGTTGGATTAGGCGAAGGCGCATGGGGTTTAAACCCTTGGATATCCACACATTTTAGAGTTCAAGGTTTGGAGCAGAAAGGGATTTTGGAGTCACTGCATCGAGAATACCTAGTTCACGAAATCACGCCAGCTATTGGATCTGGAGTGCAGTGGCTCGAGAGCCACTGGATCACAGATATGTGCACAGGAAGGGCACACATAGGAGGTGCACAGAAGATCATATCATGACCGTCAGATCTCACGTAAAGGACTGATAGCCATCGGATCCAGAAAGAGGAGAATGAGGTTTAACCCTCGTAGAAGCATCATGACCATCCATAGGAGGACACGTGAAAAGCGGTCAAGGTTTCAGGAAAAGGCCCGAAATATTTTGGTGCCAGGAGGACTGGGTCATTGATCTCTCAGAGGGAGAGATTTTAGCATTTAGGGATCTGGGGATTCCAAAGATAGAGAGAACAGGGGGAACGCTTGCATTACGGTTTTCCAAATCAGGAAAGCCGATAGCGTTTTGTCGTCGACTGTCATTTCGGCATTTCAGGATTCAGGTGTTCAAGAGACCAGGAGTCAAGAGACATGTCGTCCTAACTCGTGAAATCGCGAAACCCCAAAAGTCTTTGGAGGAAGAGCACGAGCCGAGCCGTTAATCCCTTTTCGACATTTCGGCAACCATAAGTTTAAGAGTGAAGGAGTCGTGAGACAGGGAGTCTCGACTCGTGAAATTGTGAATTCCAAAATACTGAAGAGAAGACCATGGTCGTGGGTATATTTCAGGATTCTGGGGTCTGGGAGGTTGAAGGACCAATAACCGTTTGCAGCCAGAATCACGAAATCGCAAATTCTGAAATCTGGAAAGAGGACCGTGGTCACGAGTAGTTTTCAGCATTTCGATGACCGAGAGTTGGAGGGACAAGGAGCCTGGCATAGCTCACATGCAAGAGTCCCAAAAACCTGAAATGTGAAAGGTGTGTTGGTTTAAAGTAGAGAAGAGCGTGTGCATAGGTTTTCTCAAAGCTTATGCCAGGGAATTAAAGGGAGCTGTGGATTTGTTCAAAGGGTTCCAATAGGATCCCAAAGAGCTATTTCATCTCAGAAGAAGAACGATCCTAACTGAGAGGTCACGCAGCCCTGAGGAGGGATAGGGGGCCTGCATCACTAGCCTTGCCTGATTCTTTGAGGGGTATGCACGATGTTTTTCACATATCTGTTTTGAGACATTATATTAGTGATCCTACACATGTTGTTTACATGAGTTCCTTGCAGGTGTCATACAAGGGGGCATTCATGACTGAGTCGATCCACATCTTGGATCATCGCATTCAACAACTACGACATCGAACAATATATTAGGTTAAGGTCCAGTGGGACAACTATAGTCCGCACTCAGTGACCTACGAGGACGCATATGATATGTGCCAACAGTTTCCATTTTTGTTTGATAGATAGACTTATGATACTAGGATACACTTTATTTCGACACTTATATACTGTGAAACTTCGGGATGAAGTTTATACCAAGAAGGGGTTTATGTAACATGTTGCTCTTGTGCACACTAAGCAAACTTATTCTTTGAGGACACTTGCTTGCAAGTGATGTGGATTATTATAATATTGGGAATTTGAATTATGATTATGAGGTGTTATGGATTGATGACATATTATTTTTCTGTATTGACATAAACATGTGTTATTGACTCAGTTTTCTTAAGTGTGTAGGATTTTGGACCTCAAGGATTCAGAGGCATCGACGAAACCCCTTAGACTCTGAACCGAGTCAGGGAGTGGACAATTGCAGTTTAATTTTTGTATATATGAGCTATGTGCATCTGATTAGATGTTAAGATTATGGATTTAATTCGAACATGATCCGTGGATGATGCAGGCTAATGATATCTTTCTGACTAGACTCACATGTGGAGTATAGGGGTCATGCACGACTACCAGAGACATTGAGGGAGAGGTGTGGACAACATCCCTACCACAACCTACTAGCACTTCCGCCATGGCTCGAACTGTAGGTTAACGACTACCTAATTCGAGAAGAACCACGATGCCATGAGGGAAGAATACGACAGTCGCTCACGATGATTCTAAGGGGCACACAATAATGCATGGGCCTTATTACTTAGAGGCCTTTAGTCTCCAACAAGATCACCATACAAAGTGTTGACTCCAGGGGTTTTTTATGTCTACCAAGTCATTCAAGAGGCGAGTGACACCCTTGGATCACATAGTGCATCTTAAAGGGCATGTCATGCAAGGAAAACAGAATGAGGCGAGTGGTACCCTTGGAGGACTTAGTGCATTCTGAAGGGAACGTCATGCAAGGGAAACAAAATGAGGCGAGTGGCATGCTTGGATCACGTAGTGCGTCATGAAGGGAACATTGTGCAAGGTAAATAGAATGAGGCGAGTGGCACCCTTGGAGAACCTATTGCGTCCTGAAGGGCATGTCACGTAGTTAAATAATAAATGAATAAATCTAGATGGCCTTAGAATGAATGATGTGATGACAAGGTTTTAAAAACAATTTTCCCCTAATTGAAATGTCTCCTAGCCTCAGAAATTAAAATCTAGGTCTAAAATAATACTTGTGGTAAATAATAATAATAATAATAATAATAATCTTTAAACATGTGACAAAAAGGGGCTAAGAAACTCGAGTAAATTATTAAAATCAAATTACTTTGGGGGATTAAATTTTAAAAAAGGGGGGGATTGATTTTTTTGTTACTTATTCTAATTAAAAATTTATTAATTAAAAGGAAAAGCGGAAAAGGGTAATTTCCTACACTTGCTAATTTGAGTTTTAGATAAAAGGGGAAAGAGGGAAATTTAAAAGAATTACAAAATTAAGGGAAAAAGGGGGAAACATAAAGAGAAAGGGAAACTTAAGGAAAAATCATAATGACTAACTTAGTAAGATATCTCGCCATTAAGAACTTTCTAAATTTAACTTAACTAGTAATTAGTAAGGGGGTAGGTCATCAAAATGTGTAAGGTAATATGAGGACACCTAGGAGCGATTCTAGGAATGCTTTTAGGTGGGTGAGGGAAATAGGAGTAATTAAATAATCGACGAAATTAATTTCTAGTGCAACGAAGGGGATGGGTGACACATGTACGGGGAGGATTTTTCTCAATTAAATTTTTGAACAATAAATTAAATGGGAAATTGGGAAGGAAAATGACTTCGAAAATCTTTATAAAGGAGGGAGGAGGAGGAGGATGGATCTCTTATGTTATGCATAATGTTACGTTGAATAATTTTTGACTTGAATGACTTACCTTGTAGGAGTTGGGATACCCAACTCAATGAGTAGTGGTAGCTCGACCTTGCGAGACGAGCTAGGAGCTAGTTGTTCTCTGCTTTAGTGTGCATGGCCCCTTTGTGGCTTGGGGGGCTAAGGGGGAAGAATACTAGCCATAGAATTGGCTGGGAGGTACCAGTGAAGTCAGAGCAGTCGACAAGAGGGAGTTGCAGAAAGCGCCTAGGACAACGACTCGGAGCGGGCGCCTTGGGCTACTGTACACATGTTTTTATTTTTCATGGTAGATTACTATTTACCTTACGCTTTCATTTATGAATTATGTAAATAAGGTGTTTGAGTTATAAGTTTAATCGAGAAATTAAATTCCCCATAGCCTTAAGCTCGCTGCTTGACTTGATTCCCTTGGCATTCAATCCCTGAATGTTGTGACTATCCTATTGGTTTTACTGCTTTCTTGTGATTAGTTGTGATTTTTACTTCGTCCTCATCCTTGGTTCATCATTCGATGCCTGAGTAGTTGGCCAGGAGCCGGATCAACGGTTTTGACTTCAGTGTTAATATACCTATAGATCCTAATTCCTTTCTTTTAGGTGCATGGATGATGAGCGAAGGATGTTGCACAGTCGTCTACCCATGTTGATTGTTCTTGGTTGATTGATTGTCTTGTGCTTTCTTGTGATTGAATACCTCCCGATATTGCTCATCTTTTCCTATTGCAAGTATTCAACCAAAAAATGTTTTTCTCTATAATTGTTTACAGTTCAATGGTGAATAGCTCTACGTCTTTAATCCATAGTTTACTCTAAGATTTATTATTTCTATTGGAAATTTACTGTGAGTTTTCGATGTACTAAACCTCAAAATTTTTCATCTGTGTTTTATTAGATCTGATGGAAAATATCCTTTGTGCTTCAATACTTTCCTTTCCTCTGCATTTTCACTACTTTTGGACTACGAAATTTTTTTCTCCACCATTTATTCCATTGAATGCAAATTTACTCCTCGTTTTGATACCTCTTCCAGAGAATTTCCTAGGGGATTTATTACGATTGAAGGCCAATTTTACTCTGCAATGTTACTACTTACTAACTATGTCTATATCATTTTCTATGCATTTTACATCGAGTCTTTAAATGAAAGCGTTTCCTTCACCTTATATTGACTACCATTTCATATGAAAAACTCAACACTTTTTTTTGAAGAACCCAAGGAACTGGATATTAAACTCAACGATTTTTTTATGATAAAACTCATCCAACTTTCATTTTTTGGGGGGGGCATTTACCCAGCATCCAACTCAATTTTATTGGCGAATTAACATTGAAATTTTTACAGTTAACTTTTACCCAACCACTTCAATCACTACGTGGTCGTTCGTTGGGTTTTTGTGATGATTTAACTTTTGTGATGTTCTGGTGTGCATGCGGTTTTTTTAAGACTGCAACCGTTTCCCTTATTTTCATCACGATTTTACCCTTTATAGACTGTACATGGTCAGTTGTTATACACAATGATTCCACCTTTAAGATTGCAAATCATTACCCTTTTTATTTGCCTGACGATTTTGACTTTAAAAAATGCAATTTGTTACCTTTAGTGAATGGCGATTTTTACCATTATGAAGACTATGATTTATAATACTAGACATTGATACCAATCAGTAATGGAAATCTCTATCAGGTTACTAGCTGATAGCGAGTTTATATTTCTGCGTTTTCCTTTTTATAACAGAAATGAGTAAGCCTGTGTTTTTATCTCAGTGACTCATATACCTGATTTACTATGCACATGGATTTTATATCTATGATTGTGACAACGATATTACCCATGTTTTTTTACATTTACCTGATAAAGTTAATACCCATGCATTTTTTTAC
>ML787329.1:0-42321 GCA_009831015.1 Picea engelmannii
GTACGCCTAGCCCTAGGACATCAATGGATGTCCTAGCCCTCCGAGCCCAAAACCTCCTCAGCCCCCCGGTGCACTGTAAATCCCACTGTAGATTTCACTCTCCAATCCTCCAAGCTTCCCGTCTCGTAGAATGAATGAATGAAGTCCCTTCATAATCCTTCTCCCCTTCCCTTATTCCTCCTTCACCGCCCTTACATTCACTCCCCCCACCAAATACCTTATCCCTTTATTAATGCCTTATCCATTCATTTATTACTTATTAATTGTCTTGTCCTTTATTTAAATGTTTCCCTTTTACGTATTGGTTACGTTATCCCCCTATGGGATACGTAACCCCATTTAACATTATATTTTATTTTCCCCCCTTTGTTTAATACTTAATTAATCAATTAATTAATTAATAATCAAATTAATCATTAACCATTAATTAAAGAGTTAATCATACTTAAACTAATCATAGTCAAAATAATTAATTAATAACATATAATTAATTAAGGTTATTTAATAATTAATTATAGTTTAGCTAATTTTTAGGATTATTTATTAAATTATTCATATCAATAATTAATGGTCGTTACACAAAGTAAGCCATATTTGTCTTTTTCTTTCCTTGAAAGTGCATCTACCCCCCCATTTTGTTTTCTTTTTTGTAAATGATTTCAAAGTCGTAACCTAGCATTTTTGTAACCTATTTGTGTTGCTCTTCTTAAGATAATTTTGTTCCAAGAAGTACTTCAAACTATCGTGGTTTGTTTTTACCTTGAAGTGTCTTCCTATTAGGTAAGGGCGTCATTTCTTAATTGCATGCAATATGGCCAACATTTCCTTTTCATAAATGGGTTTGAGTAAGTTCTTTCCTTTGAGTTGGCTTCTTTCAGAGGCAAGAGGCCTTCCTTCTTGCATTAAATTCGCACCAATGCCATGCCCTAAGGCATCACACTCCACAATAAAGGTTTTTGTGAAGTTAGGTGTGGCCAAGACAAGAGTTGTACACATAACCTCCTTATTTTTTTCAAAATCTTTGGTTGTTTCTTAAGTTCGAGAAAATGCCTTCTTTTTCAGTAACATCGTTAGAGGTGTTGTTACTTGATCATGATTCTTGACAAACTTATGGTAATAACCCATCAATCCTAAGAATCCTCTAAGATTCTTTGAGGTATTGGAAATTGGTCATTCCATCATAGCTTTAATTTTGTTAGGGTTCGCTTTAACGCCTTCATGAGATACAATATGAACCAAACATTCCACTTTGCACTATAAAGAGAACACCTTGTAGTGGAGGTTTTTACCGAACCTCCCTAAAAAAATTATCCCTTCTCTATTTATAGCAAAGGTGAGTGGCTAGAGGTTTTTGTGGAGGTTTTTTTACCAGTGCACCTATAAGGTACATGTGCCCCAATGCACACATATAACTAACACCCCAATAAACGAATGTCGGTCTTAGTGGATGATCATCATCGTCGTTGTCATGTTATCTTGCAAAAAGGAAAAAATGGATTGTTAAAGTTGTCCTATTTTATATGGTGATCCTTTTAATCTAGTATGAGGTTCCCAAACAATTTTGATATGAACAAAAAAATATAATATATCAAGAGTATGGGGACTAGATGGACCCATCATCCAGGGATTTACATACTAAAGCCAAAAGATGATCGGAGCAATAACTCGCTAACATAGAATCCATAAGACTATTATGAATGGTATTTACATCTTAGATAACCACTACAACATAAGACAAACTAAGTTATTGCCAGATTCTAAGCAATCTCGTGATGTGGAGAGAATAACAAGATCTTAATATAACATAACCCAACATCTTCAAAAAAACATTATTAATTTCTAACAAGGTGTAGATGTGTCTTTGTCAACCATAGGGTAGAGCACCAGCTTTGAGAGTTTTCCCCGATGGAGTAGGAATTCCCCTTTATCTTTGGAGGGTGGTTCTACCTCAAATATTTTTTCAGATATTTAAAAAAAATGACAAAGATTCTATAGATATCCATAAACACTAATAAATATGCTGGGAACTTTATCCACATTTTAAATTTTCAATAATCTATAATATTTACTTCTTAATAAAATATAAAAAATGAAAACCAAAACTATGTAAAAAGTGATCCAAGAAAAAACATTATTAAATAAAAACATTTATAAATATTTTCAATATAAGAAAAAAGGTTACACCGATGATATAATTTTATAGTACTAGGGACTTGTGAAGACCTAATAAACTCATTTGCGTTCAAAGATGGAAAGGGGGAAATATTGAGTCATGATTTTCAAGAGATATACAGACTTAATCATTGCATTTCGAAAAAATCAATGTAAACATGCTCAAGGTATGTACTTGAAAAAAACCCTCGCAACATTGTCATAAAAAATATGTTTTCTACTATGGAAGATAAATAATAAATAGCTCATTCAAATATCCCAAACGTAGAGTTAAAAAGGTTTGTAAATATGTAATACAAGTCATTTCCAAATTCAAATCAAAAATCTTAAAATGAAATAACATTCACCTTGAAGGTTTGGATGAAGCTTCGTTGGATCCAAAATGACGTGGAAAACTTAAAAAGACGATATGAAAAAAAGCAATCTCATATTATTATTATGCGTTGACATTCTCGAGAAAAACCAAGTAATTGTTAGAGTATAATGCTATAGTATAACTCAAAGAGGATCCTTTGAGTTATATTAGAGTGAGAAAGGGAGGATCCTTAGCCCTCGATTCTTTTGTTGGGTTGAGTGCCATCCAAGTGGAATACTGATGGCGAGTGGGCGTTTAGAGTCGATTAATGTGGAGGTTAATGCACTCTTAAACGAGCCATTGGATGTATTTTGGATGTATTTTGGAAGGAAAACATTGTTAATCCTTCTCATTGTTCTTCGGGAGAGGTATCAGGGACCTTGTCCAAAGAGGCTAGTCCTTATGGTAGACAAACGGTTGCTCAGTCTCTCCATAAATGTTCGAAACAAACCTTTGAACCCTCCTTAGACACTTTCTTACCTGCACTTTCGAAGTCGTCCTATAGTGCAAAGTTACCGCGTCAGAGGTTTGGACCTGGTACGCCCTGTAAGACAAGTGTATATTTTCAAAGTTTAAAAAACCCAGTGTCAAGTTCAGCTCATAAGCACAGGAGACAATGGACGACGAAGAGATATGTTAGAAGATTAGTTTTAGGCGCTGACATTGGGTTGGAGGACTCTTGTAGAATGGCTCTCTATGGCCTTGTTCGAAGGTTTGCTTACAACAACCTCTGTGTGGAAAGTTGTTCTGTCTGGATGGAACGTGTTTGGGTACCAATTTTAGGATATCTATCGAAGGTTATCTTTTTAACTAAAGGTTGGATTGGATTTATCTGTGAGAGTCCAGAAGATGCAGCGTCACTGTTAAGTAGAAGGTGGGTCAATGGAAATAGTAACTTAATGCTAAAAAAATGGAGGTTGGCCTTTAATCCGAAAACCGAGTACTTCTCATTAAGACATATTTGGGTTATGCTTCCGGGACTTCCATTGTATTTATGGAACGAGGGAGCTTTGACAGCCATCGGAAACAATCTGGGGAGCTTTATCATGGTTGATAAAAATATTTTAGAAGCGTCAAATAGAAAAGTTACTAAAGTGTTGGTTGAAATGGATGTGCACTTGGGTCTGCCGACAACTATGGAGGTTGAATGGCATGGTATTTGCTATCATCAAAGAATAGATTATCTCGGGTTACCCTTCAGATGTAGTTACTGTTGAAGTACCTCACACTCGAGGAGAGACTGTAAATGTAGTGGAAGAAGAAAAGTCTAATGATGAGCATGAATTTTTATACAGTAATCCAGATTCCTCGATGGATACTGGTTTTTATGGTTTCGAAAGAAGTAGAAACCACAGGATTGAAAAAAGCTATTCGGCGCCAACAAATACAATTATTAGTAAGTTACAGTTACACTGTCCTGCTTTTTTCAATTCCCTTTCGATGATGGAATGTCAAATTGTTAGCTCTTCTATTTGGTTGAAGAATTCTATAACAAAGTCGACACGGTCACCTCTAGTGGATTCTGGAGTCTCGCATAACTCAGACCTTCCCCCCGGGGACAACATTTCCTTAACCACTCTGTCACTTGTTAATCCGCCCTTGGAACCTGTGATTCCTTCTGGTGTTTTGGTATCTTTGATAGGCCCTTCCCCCATCGGTACTTCTCTTCCAAAACCTTCAGCTTCAAATGAGATTTGTAATAGTTCGGAGAACAGTCACCGTTTGTTGGGAAGCCAGACTCTGCCACCTAGGTATAGGGAACCAGAAGAGGACGAGTCAACCCTCTCTGTTGTTTTGGACTCATTCTTACCCTTTATCCGTGGAAGTGAATCATCAGTACCATTACATGTCTTTCTTGGGAAAGTAACCATTGAACCTATTGTTGAGAGTGGGGAAGCCAATAGTTCTCGAGCTTTGGGAGGAGAGGTTGGGAAGGAATTTGCGTGGTCTAGGGGTTTGGGAATTGAGCTATCCCCTGTTAAAACCCGCAGCGCAAGAAAAAAAAACATCATTGTACCAAAAGAAGACTCTGTGTCACATTTACCTACTGATGGTAGGGCCCTTAGAGCTTTGAAGGCCCTTGCAAGATCGAAGTAATGTTAGTACTTTCTTTAAATCTCAGAGGGACTGGAGGCACCCTTAAACTTGCCTCGGTTCGTAGTGTGTTGTAAAAATCTCATCCAAACATTGTTTTTTTTCAAGAGACCTTAGTACACTCTGAAAAGGCTCGTTGTTTCTTTCAACTCTTGAGGCCAAAGTGGCATTGTTGTGCAGCTAATTCTATTGGAACTTCTGGAGGGTTATTAGCTGCTTGGGATCCATCTTATTTTGATCTGGTGCCTTACCTGACTTGTGGTGGTATCTTACTGACATGACACTGCCTAGAGTCCAAAAGATTTACTAATCTTCTAAATGTATACGAGCCATGTTTGGAGCGTAAATTATTCTGGGAAAGATTAGAGGTTGTGGGTCTGTTGTCTTTGAAATGTCGTGTGTTAGCTGGTGACCTAAACTTGACTTTGATGGCAGGTGAAAGTTGGGGCAGCCGGTCGAACCTTAGATATTTGGCCACTTTTTTTACCAATATTTTCAGTAGAAATAAACTTATAGATATTCAGCCTGGAAAATTGGTTCCCACATGTGTTACACATGATTTTGGTCACTCTGGTGATGTCTTAACAATGGTGTATTCAGGCTCCCAACAGGGACTTTTTGCCTGAGAAATGTGGCCCTTGTCTCCTTCCCAAAACATATTTTTGAAGTGAGTTCGCAGGCTGCCTATGGTCTAGGGTGTGAGAATCCCTCATTCTCGCAGGCCACCCACACTTAGGGTGCAAACTTCTCGCAATTTGCTCCATACACAGGGTGAAAACCTATTTTTAAGCTTGGAAAGGAGAAGAGGTCTCGAGGGTTCTAGAAAGGAATTTTCTAGAAAATGAGTTGACATTCGTATGGTTGTCATTTTACTGACTTCTCAGATTTGATGGGATCATCCTCATCCATGTAACCATCTCTCCTTCTCCTATATATTGAAAGGGTTTCTCATGGAAAAGGTTAAGCAAGATTGAATGAAGAATTGGTGAAAGAATTGTGCGAAGAACCCTTCTTGGACAGAGGCTTGAAGACTCTAGTTTGTCTATCAAGAGGAATTGGATCTTCTTCATGCAAGTATAAAGCAAGTGTGTGTGTTGGAACCAAGGGTCACTAAAAGGAATCTTCCGACATCAAGGCGATCAGGTTGTATCTTCTACTTTCAATTAATATGATACAACGACATGTCCATTTCCCATAAAGTCACTCTTACTTTATTGTGTAATTCCTTGATCATATGCATAAGTTGACGTTGAATATGTTTTGCTATCTTCACTTTGGTTGGTTTGTGTTGTCTTGGACTTGACCTCACGAGAGCACTGGAGCGAAGCGGGAGCAACAAAGACCTAAGGAAGCTATATAAAGGTATGTCACTTATTCCTCCCTATTAGCAAATTCAATGATTACAACTTAGGAAAAGAGTCGTGTCCTGTCCTGTTTTGTTCTAGATCCAGGTGGATCTAGGGAGATCTGTTAGTGCCTACACCTACCAATTAGTCCGATAACAAAATTGGCGACTCCGCTAGGGAAGCAACCCATTTTTTAGTGGTTTTTGGTGTTTTTCCTTGGCCATTTGCTCTTACCTTACCATTTTTCATTTCTATCAATCTATGAGTCTCGAGGAGACCCTGACAAACTCTTTGGGTCCAGAGGTTCCTTCAAAATATTTGTCTTTTTTCCAATTTTTGCTTAGTTTCAAGCATTCTCGTACTGAACCCTTCTGTAGCCTGCGAGAACCCCTAGAGTTCACACCCTGCTTGTCAGTCCAGTGCGAAACTCTCGCACTCTGCTTGTGACCAGCCTGCGAGAATGCTCCATTCTCGCACTGTACACCACTGCCTGCCTGCGAACCCATTTTGCAAAATTTTGGGGTTAAGGTTTTTTGTATGCTTAGATGCCCAGATTTGTATGTGTGTCTGAAGAGAACTTCTTAGGCCACTGATTGATTGTTTCTTGACTTCAGATTTTGTGAATGATTAATCTTCGAAAATTGAAAGCTCTTCTTGTTCATTTTTTCTCAACTGTTATCTCTTGACCTTTTCTTAACAAGGATATAATCTCTAGTCCTGAAATCTGAGTGCTTGTTTGGTTGGGAGCCGGTGATCGGTTTAAAAGTTGGGATTAATTGTCTTTCTCAATTGCTCATTACTTGGAAAATTGTCTCCCTCGTGCATTTGAAAAGACTAGTCTTGTCTGCTTCTTATTTTTGTCTTCATTGAAAGATTGGTTTGGCTTTTTTGTATATTGTTTTTCATTAGTTGCTGGTTTTTCTTAGTTCCACCACTGTTGTGTGGTTTCTATTGAAAATTAAAAAACATTTTTCTTTTTAAAGCAATTTTTTATTTTGAAAATATTGGCATTCAATTGTTGAAATAGAATGAATAAAGAAGTGGCATTGGTCATGATTCATTGATATTGCATTTCAAAGAAGATTTTATATCGTAGTTCAAAGTTGTTCTAGAAAAATCCTCTTTCCCTCCTGTAAATAGAATTCATCGAACAAAAATTGATATATTTCATTCCTATCTATGCATTGTTGGGTCAGAGTCTCACACAACATCAATTTCATTTCCGTCTCCTTTGAGTAACAACAACCTTTAATATCATCGCGCAAATTTTAAAATTTAACTAGTAACTCTTTTCTAGTACTCTATTACACCAACATTAGCTAGGCTAGAGCTTTGGAATAGGCAGAGAGATACACTCTCCAAAGCACAAAACACAAAATAACATCTTGTGGTAAGGAGTGTCAAATTCCATTTGCAACATTTTGTCCTGGGAAGCCCTTCTCACACAAGGGTCAAACTCGACGTCGCATTGATATTGACAGAGTTATTCACCCTGCTTTGTTGATATCGATGTATATATTGCACATATTATGGGGGTCACTTGAAGGTATACCCATAATGATGAGTGGAAGCCTCTCAAGCTGATTTCGGGCTAGATACTCTACCCTTACGTGTGAATCAGACTGTCGACTGTCCCCCCAAGCTCTATTGTTGTTGGTGGTAACCTCAATGGCCTATCTTCTTAGGGTCTTACACAAGGTGACTATGAAGGGGCAAGTCTTCACGGTACCTGGAATCGACGTTGGCCAAACTCATTCAGACTCCTTGGAGGGTATACCCATGATTATGTGTGGGAGCTTGCACCAGGGTGTAAGTCCGTTAAGCAGGTCGTCAACGTAACTTTTCCACCTTATCCCAACCCCTTCTTGTCTCGTGGTTGCGACGTTGGATTTCATCACCAACTAGTGACTTCGGAATTAGAAGGTCCTGTTTGCTTGGTTTTGCTTCCTAGATTTTTACTAGTGCATGTTGTTTGTTTACCCAAGTTGACCATATAAGTTTCTTCGTAAGTTTTCAACTCGATCACAATTGACCCTCCACGTCGTTCACGTAGAATGCAAGGCTTACCCCCAGAAAATCTGGAAGGTTCTCAACCCTTGCCTACCAACTCACCGGAGGGCTCTCCTCAATAGAGTAAAGTCCAAGACGTCACCACTCCACAAGTGGAAAGAACTGACTCTCTAGAACGGTTCTGAATTACCAATTCTCGAGAGGACTTTCGACTTCATTCCGACTCTGAGAAACGTATTATGCGAGTGAATTATTCCAGAGACTTGGTTGTTTTGTCTTCTGGATCACCGACTGGACCTTTTCCAGGACCTGAGGGTCAAGATCCTTTTTGGACTACTGGCATTTTTAGACGGGATCTCTTTGGCACAGGAGCAGGCGTTGATATCACCGTCTCACCTGCGTTCCCCGAAACATCAGATCCAGACGCAGTACCTTTCACTACTGCTTATTATTTTCCTGGTACAGAAGCTCCGCGAGCTGACCACATCTTGACACTCCCTTTACAAATGGTCCCTTATACAGATACTACGAGTCTTCACACCGGGATTACCGCAGCTAGCCAAGCCCCCACTGGCACATCGCTTTCGCCCAGAGTCACTCCGACACTTCCACCTAGATACCGTGCATTGAATGCCTTTATCCCCGCTCCTATGCAAATCACATCTGGAACTCCTGGTGGTCCCACTCCTTCTAAGCACTCTCCTCCCGGTTTCATTCCGACACTTCCTCCGCCCCCTTTCAGAGGACCTTTTCCATCCTCTATCAGAGGCACCGATCCTAGTGGCACCATTCCGTTGTTCACACCAAATTACCAGATTCCTGTTAGTGGACAATTTCACCAAGGAGGCCCAACTCAACCCCCCCCCGGCAGGGAAAATCCCGATTGGAACAAAACCCCAAATTGGAACACAACCCTTGATTGGAGGACAACCCCCACCGACCCCACCCTATGAACAAAACATACCTCCATCCTTGGCCCAGTATTGGAACCATCTGATCCAACATAATCCTCAATCGGCTGGGGGGAAACAACTTATGACTAGCTCCATCATACCCCCTGGTACAGGCCAACCCTATCCAGGTACGTCTAATCCTATTCGGGGCTCGACTGCTCAACCCCACGCCCCTGTTCAAGGGTACAGCCCTATGAGTTACTTGCCTCCACAACCACCACCGAATCTGCCCGGATCCTCGCATTATATGCAGACTGCTTATGGTCCCACTGGTTTGCCGACATGACTCCCTCTTCAAAGTCACCAGTGTTCGCATGTGAACAGACAATTACCTTTCTTAGCCACCTTGGACCTCTTGGATCTGTCGAGGATTTTCAATGATCCGATCCGTCACTCTCCCCAATGGTCTGTTATACCGGCCAAACTATCATCTAATATCCCTAAATTCGATGGCAAACCGGGAGAGGACCCGAACAATCACGTAATGACTTTTCACCTTTGGTGCTCATCCAACTCCTTGATGAATGACTCTATTTGTTTACGCCTTTTTCAATGAACTCTCACAAGTTCTACCGCGAAGTGGTATATAGAATTACCACGAGGTTTCTTCACCGACTTCAACACCCTCGCTATGGCTTTCCTCACCCACTACCAGTTACTGATCCGCTATGAAACAGGGACCAATATTTTGAGCTCTTTTAAACAAACCAAAGCCACTCATATCTCTGATCACATTCATGAATGACGACGGAGATGACCTCTCATCAAACTCGAACTTCCCAATCAGTTGCTAGAAGAATGGTTCATGAAATCATTTGTGAATGACATCGATCATGACATCACCATGGGTGGAGTTGTCACCGAAGAACAGACCATTAGTCGTGCTCAGTACCTTGACCTCGTTTACTCACAAACGGGTACTCTTTACAACTAACTTCCTGATGCGCCTCGTCCTTCTACTTCTTCCACTTTAACTACTCCTGTTGCTTCTCATGCGGCCGACGATGTGATTGGCACTTTCCATGCCCAACCGCATTCCATCCAAACCTCCAGCAACAACCCCAAACACATTTCTTCTAATGTTCAAAATTCTCTGTCTCTTACCCCTCCCATCGACAAGACTTCTGAGGTAAATGTTGTTCAATCTACCCCCGCCGATAAAAACAAATCCAGAAAGGGAAAGGGTAAGAATAAGGAGGACAAAAATAATTCGCAAACAAAGAGAACCAAAACACCACCCGTTGATGATAAAGATAAGCGCAAACCCCGATACCCTTGTCTTATTTGTGGTGATGATCACTGCACTAAGGATTGTCCACGACGAGCCAAGGTTACTAAGTTCCATCAAGGGACCATAAAACCACCCACTCCGACTGTATTGTCACAACCCTTCCCTTCTCAACAACAAGCCCAATTGGTCATTCACGACCAACCCTCCCCCTCCACTACATCCTATGTCTTAATGTGTACATGAGATTCACAACAAAATGACATCACACTTACCACTCGAGCCAAAGATTCTTCCTCCTCTAAAGAGAAGGTTGATGCTATACCTCCTTCATTGGTCCAACCATCTCCCACGACTCCACCTACCAACGGTCCTCTTCATCTCGAACGATCGACCCTCGAAACAGTTCTTCGCCCTCCTCCAAAGGGCGTCGTTTGGAAATCAACTTTCAATCCTCATGCCCGTGCTGCCCAGAACTATAGTATTGTGGAAGATCTGGCCCAAGCACCATCTGTGATGTCAACCCTTGAAGTCCTTCAAAGTTGTCCTATACAATGGAAGACACTGTTGAAAGCTATCGGTGGAATCGACCCTACGGATATGAATTTAATAATTTTTGACTTGGAATATCACATTCCAAGGTTACCCCCTCAACTCGCATTCCAAATACAAGTTATTGTCTCCAACAAAAACATTTGTAGAACAATTATCGATGAGGGTGCCTCGATGTGTGTCATGTTTATTACCTGCTGGAAAGCCATCGGCTCTCCCCTTTGACTGAATCCCACAACACACTCAAAGCCTTTAATGGCTCCGGTTTTAAGCCTTACGGTGTCCTCCCTTCGTTGCCAATTACGTTAGAAGGCAAAACGGTCCAAGTTGAAGTGGAAGTCTTTGACGCTCCTCTCGATTACAACCTTCTTCTTGGTCGCAGTTGGATCGATTCCATGCGTGTAGTTGTGTCGAATCTTTTCCATGTCGTGTGTTTCCCTCATCAAGGAAAGGTCATTACCATTGACCAATTAGCCTTCTTTAACTCAGATGCGCGTATCGACAACATACCGTTCATTGCCAAAACCCCCCCGAATATGAGAACGTCGGTGTGGGTCTTCTTAAAGACTCCTCGTTAATGGGTACCTTCCCCATCCCACCACCTGATGTTTCACATCCTTCTGTCGCTTTGATCAACATGATCTCCAACTCTATTCACGGAACCCTTGCGTCTCATGACCCATGGATGGTACCCAACCCCGATGATCATCTT
This sequence comes from Picea engelmannii, assembly GCA_009831015.1. Classification (NCBI taxonomy): domain Eukaryota; kingdom Viridiplantae; phylum Streptophyta; class Pinopsida; order Pinales; family Pinaceae; genus Picea; species Picea engelmannii. Next base: position 11,423 of record ML787329.1, read on the forward strand.
CGTTACGACGACGAAATTCCTTTGAGTCCGATTGAATCCGCCTATCAGGCCATTCAATCGACAACTCCTTCTACCCCCTCTCTTGGTGATTTATCTCCAGATCCTTTCTGATTCATCTTTCCCTCAGACGAGATCATTATGTTTTTTATGGAAGACACCCCCTGGGACGATGGACATCATCGTTCCATCCTCTTCCTTGAACAACACATCATTGAGAGCTACCAATGGATCTCGATCGTTGTCTTCATTTCCATCATTCTCGAGTCTACACACGATGTGTTTTCCGAAGGGAACTTAAGCAATATCTCACCCACCATTCCCCTCGACATATCCATAAAACCTGGAATTGTCGAAAATGTGCATATCGGAGCTTCGTGTTCCCCTGACGAAATCGTCACCTACAAGTCACTTTTCAAAGAATTTCGTGACGTCTTCGCCTGGAGCTATGAAGAAATGTCGGGTATCGACCCCGACATTGTGATACATGAGATCAAGACATACCCGGACGCTAAACCTGTCCGGCAACTCCCTCGTCCGGTCCACCCACGTAAAGCAGCCGCTATCAAACTTGAAGTCGAGAAACTTCTCAAAGCCGACTTTATTTACCCAGTGGCTCTCACTGACTGAGTTTCCAATCTTGTCCCGATCGACAAGAAACAAGGCACAATCCGCATGTGCGTTGATTATAGGGATATTAACAAAGCATGTCCTAAAGATAAGTTTCCTACCCCCTTCGTCGACCAGATTGTCGACGATTGTGCCGGAAGTGAAATCTTCTCTCTGATGGATGGCTTCTTCAGATATAATCAAATCAATATTGTTCCCGAGGACCAACATAAAACCGCTTTTATTTGTCCTTGGGGCACTTTTGCATATCAGAAACTTCCTTTCAGTCTAAAAAATGTTGGTGCAACTTTCCAACATGCTATGTCTTATGCCTTCCATGATATCAAGCACATCGTGCAGTCCTATCTCGATGACTTACCCGCTCATTCTATGCGCCGTGTCGATCATCCAATACACCTCCGAGCCATTTTCCTCTGATGTCGGTTTTACCATATATGCTTGAATCCTCACAAATGCGTTTTTTGCGTAGAATCCGGTTGACTTCTAGGCTTTATTGTTTCACGTCAAGGGATCAGAGTAGATCCTTTGAAGGTCGAGGCGATTCTCAATCTCCCTCCTCCTTCTTCACTTCTCCAGTTACAAAGTTTGCAAGGGAAAACAAACTTTCTTCGTCGTTTCATCCTGAACTATGCCGAGTTAACTCTTGGATTTATGCAACTACTCAAAAAGGGGTCAGAGTTCGTATGGGATACCATTGCCAACAAAGCTTTCGAAGCTTTGAAACTATCCCTAACACGTACTCCGCTTCTCTTCCCATCGGATTATAGCCACGATTATTTCCTCTACCTCGTAGCCTCGGATTACACCATCGCTATGGTTCTCGTCCACGAGGATGATTCTCATGACGAACATGTCATCTATTACTTGAGTCGAAGTCTCACGCCTACCGAAACCAAGTATTTACATGTCGAAAAACTGGCCTTGGCAGCCGTCCAAGCAGTTCAATGTTTTCGTCACTATATCCTCTCTCGCGAAACTATGGTAATTTCTAACTACAACCCTATGCAACACATTCTCACATGTCAACTGCTAGGGGGAAAATACTCCAAATGGATCGTGATACTCTAGGAGTTTGACTTAGAATTCGAATGTGCTAAGTCCAAGAAATCCTTAGTGTTTACTGAGTTGATATGCGACTTTCCCTACTCTGAGACGAAAAAGGTAGCAAATGATTCATTACATGATGAATCCCTTTTCTTGATTAGTTTTGATGATCTTTGGTATGGATATATCATCATATATCTCCAAACCTAGACTTTTAGGCCCAATTTGTCTAGTGCTGACCGCCGTCAAATACACTACCAAGCCCGTCAATATATTATCCTCGGTGATACTTTTTATCGTCGTGGAATTGACTCAGTTTTTCGATGCTGCCTCACGTTTGACAAAGCCGAGAAAGCCCTCAATGAATGCCATTCTGGAGCCTGTGGTGGTCATATGTCTGGGTATGCTACTGCCCAGAAGATCTTGCGAGCAGGGTATTTTTGGCCTTCTTTATTTAACGACTGTATAAAAGCCGTCCAAAACTGCCACGCTTGCCAGACCTACAACCATAAAATATAATCACATCCCGCTCCTCTTCACCCTGTGGTCTCCGTCGGTCCTTTTGCGAAATGGGGTATCGATTTCATGACATGTCACCCTCACTCGGTCGGGGGGCATGGTTACATTATTGTAGCCGTATATTACTTTACGAAATGGGTTGAAGCAATGCCGACATTCGACAATACCGGAAAGACCGCAACATTATTCATTTTCAATCACGTCATAGCTCGTTTTGGTGTTCCTCAGGCTATCATTACTGATCATGGTAGCCACTTTAGAAACTTCATGATGTTTGAACTCACTGAAAAGTTGGGTCTTCGCCATGAAAACTTGACACCCTATTACCCACAAACCAACGACCAAGTTGAAGCAATAAACAAGGTCCTCATTACCATGCTTCGACGAATGATAGGGATTCACAAGACGAGTTGGCACACGATGTTGTTTTCAACATTATGGGCTTATCGAACATTCGTTAAATCTGCTACCGAATTTACACCATTCCAGTTAGTTTATGGCCTAGAAGTTATCCTACCGATTGAATGTGAAATGCCCTCCTTAAAACTAGCCGTCGAACTCCTCTCGAACACTTCTGCCGAAGAAGAACGTATGTTGTATCTCATGCGATTAGACGAAACTCGTCGCAATGCTACCCTAGTCATTGAAGCCTAGAAGAAACATGTTAAGGCCCAATACGACAAACATGTCAAGCCTTGCGTTTTCTCCGAAGGCGATCTGGTTCTCCTCTACGAACAAGATCAGGATATGCTTGGAGATGGAAAATTTGAAGCCATGTGGTGAGGTCCGTATATCGTGAAATGAGTTTTAGAGAAAGGAGCTTACGAGTTAGTAGATTACGACGGTATCTCTTTGAGTGAACCCATAAATGGGTTGTACTTAAAGAAGTACTATGCCTAAGATTACCAGTGCATGAGTACTTGTATTTTATTGTATCATACTTCTTGTGTGTTACTGTAGTGTGCTTTTCGTTATCTGGTCTCTGCTCTCAGCCACTTATGTTACGTTGTGTTTGGTTTCCAGATGTCGGAGTCTTTGTTACCCCACATTGGATTCGCTGATGGCGCTAGTTGTGGTACTCAAAACCTTGCTTCTGCTGCTTGGGCAATTTACGCCCCTACAAACAAACTTATCACTCTACAAGGTGCGTGTCTCGGCCGTGCGACCAACAACATTGCAGAGTATAACGTCGTTATCGAATTGTTGATTGATGCTATTTTGCTCGGTATATGTCACTTGGTTGTACGACTCGATTCGCAGCTAGTAGTACTACAGTTAAGTAATGTCTATACTATTCGAAGTCCTACTTTATTACGGGTATACTTATGAATTCACCTCTTGGAATGTTATTTTGATTATATTGAGTATCAACACATTCCTAGATGTCTAAATACATTAAATGATGCATTAGCTAACTATGTATTAGATAGACATTTGGGCCATTTATAAACCAATCACATCACATGTATCACAGAACACAAGATAAGTCGATAGAAGCTGTATATATGTATATAACGATCAAAAGTTTTTTACAAAAAGTTTATGTCCAAGGACCAAAATATAAAAAATGAGGCTCATAGCCTCTACAAAATAGCGTCATGGGTGACGCTCATGGTAACACACGACTGCCCGGGCCACTCTACGAAGCAGTCGGCTAATAGACTCTGACACGCCCACATTATGACACTGATAACGTCGAGGGATCTCCCCGATAGTCATGTTTGGAATGCCAACAATCAATCCCTCCAAGTTTTGCTCCACTACTTCATAATCTTCGGCATCCCATCGTTCTACTGGAGCCACCTCTCCTCGCCGTTGAATAGGAGAGGTACCCGGAGGTCGATAAGGCCCCACGTCTGTGTCATCAAAAGAGTTTTTGTAATTAGTCCTTGGACAAACATAAAAACATTGCATATGATAAAATTCACAAAAACATTTAAAAAAGTGAAAATGTGTATACTTCTTACCTAGATCTCCCCACTGAGCATCCTCAGGTAGGGCCAAATCTGGATCCCCTCAGAAATCCAACCCAGCATAGGCATAATCATCAACCATCAACATCTGTGGCCGCAACCAGTCAAAGAATGAATCGTTATATTTGATGATTGGCCCAACTACGTGTCGGGCCATGAGGTTGCACCACCTCAGCATTCTCGGATCCTGTGGAGTTGGTAAACCCCACTCAACCTGCAACCGCAACAGTGGAACCCTCTCTAGAAAGAAGGATACCAAAAGTGACCCGTACCCAAATTGTTTCAAATCACCCTTTCTGCATTTCGTTAGTTATCTCTTTATGCTGTGAAGGACTGTGTCCGACCAGTTAAAGACCCGGGGCTCTGTACACTCTATGGCGTACTGAAAATAGCTCTAGAGAGCCATGTGTGGAGCAATGCTCCCAACCATACGAGTAATAGTGAAAAAGATGGTTCGAAGGGTCAAATCCCAGACCCCCCAAATGGCCACCTTTCCTTTCCTTCTTTCTGCCTCTGGAACGGAGTACTGACGGCAATACTCACTCATAGAGAGTCCGCCACCTCGACTACTGGTCAAACTAGCATGGTACCCACGCTGTGACAGTCCTGTTAGGAAGTAGACATCCTCGATATCCAAGGACAATATGTGGACTCCCACGTGAAATACTTGTTGGTCCACGTCCCACATATGAACGAGGTACTCCAACAACCTGACTTGGGCCCTCATGCCCAGGATCCAGAAGAATTTCAAGAGACCACAATCTCGGAGAGTGGCGATGGTGCCCGAGTCATTCCCGACGATAGCATCATCTTCTTCATGCTCTCTTTCTCACCACTCCAGCATCGTGATGGTTAAAGGCCTGCACAAGAACCATAAGAGAAAGGTCAGCCTCTTGTTTCAACCCTTGACATATTTTTTATTGAGCAAAAACTAAATCAAAATTTCATTTTTCGGCCCCCGCAGGTGCCCCTTTGGCACAGTGCGGGATTCTCACAAGTCCCGTATAGCTAGCCTGCAAGAATGCTACGGCGCAAGTTTTGGCCCTAAAACAAGCTTAAAACCTTGAAATTTGCCAATGAAAACAAAAAACTGAACCATGAAAAGGTAGAAGACAAAGAGCTTACCTTGTTGATGGAGACAGTTCGCCAAATGGTCGCTTGTGCCTCCCGCAATTGAGTACTGAAATTCAGAGGAAAATGAGGTGTTTTGGGCAGAGTTCTTGGCAAAACTACAATGGAAATGGTAAAAGACCCTTTTTACTTGTATTTATTCACTTTTTACCATTTTTGTTGATTTTTTATATAGTTTTGTCTATTAAACCTAATGCCTAATGGTCCTATGAATGTGACTTTCTGCATATATGACGACTTTGAAGTCCATATGAAGGGGTACGAATGTTTTTTCTTTTTCGTCGCATATACGACTGCTTTTTATAGTTTTTAGAAAAACTTCGAGCTCAGTCTTCGTTCGTTCTCGCGCTCGAAAATACATGAGAACGTAACCGAGTATACTTTTATTTTTTTTTCATACTCGTCGTGGTAACACGAAAATGACGAACACAAAGGAGTGTCCTTTAAGCTTTTTTCACACTCCATAAAAACTAAAATATTGCCGAGCGACCTTGTTATGTTCACGCTCGTAAAAGTATCTGAACCGAACGTTCGATGGGCGATAATTTATCTCTTTTTTGGTCTCATCAGACTACTTTACGAAAAAGGAACCGAGAGGGTTCTCTTTTAAGTGTTTTTCCAGACTCTATAATCATGAAAAACCTTCGAGTTTTCTATCTTTGGACTCGTTAAACAAACATCGAAAGACCTGTAATGGGACTGAACTACTCCTTCCTAGGGTTCGTTAAACATAATCCGAGGGACTCGTCCGAAGGATGAGCTTACATTAACAAGCATATGTTATCCTCCTCAAGATTGCGTAAAAATAAAGAGGTACTTGCCAGAAATGGTGGGGGGAAATTTGGGAAAGGGATGTGTTTTCGTATTCATATTTTTTGGCAAGTAAGTGTCGCTCTTGAACATGACACCCCCTATTCATTATTTGAAGCCAGTTTGAGAAATCCATTTATCTCTCATTCGACTTGCTACAAGGTCATATCCTGAGTCATCTCTGAGTTAGTGCTGTCAAATCCTTGGTCATGTCGTTCATATGTTCAAGAGAAGTTCATCCAAAACCTCTATTGAGTCGGCCATCTGCAGTTGTCCATTCTTACCGTGTCGACCTTCCCTGTGTCCATTTTGACCTATATTCATACTCTGTTTCACCTTCCAAATCTATTACTTATTTCGTGTCGTTGATGGGGGATACATCAAGGCCCTCCTGTGACGAGTCTTATTCTATCGACTCCAACTCATTATCCGAAAACAAGACTTAGAAATTATTTGGTACCTTGGAACTTGCATGCCTCAATGGCAGGTTCTCTCGCTTTCGATAGTGGCTTTTCATCATTGACCCCTAATCGAGAGATTCTGTTGAATGTTCGACCTCATCTCATTTATTCACATTCATTGGATTTTACTAGTGTACCTTGGGAGTCATTGACATTAATGGTGATTTCCCTCGCACTTGTTAACGGTTTCATCAATGACCGGTAATCAAGTCGTTTCTACCATGTTTGACCTCATCACATGTAATCACTTGGCTAGATTCGTACTTTCAGGTGAAAAGATTGAAGACCCTGGGTCTCATCTTTTTTATCTGGGCTATGATGGAATATGTATGATTTGCTGACACATAGATCCACTTTGTATGTCACGTGGCTATGTCATATTAAATTGAGTCTCCTCGCATAGATCCACAGTGTATTCTTGGTGGCTATGTAGTATATTTGATGGCATGGATCCACAGTGTATGATTGGTGTCCATGACCTACGTTCATGATGTCAGCCATTTGTGATCTGAGTATGGGAATGCCTACCTTAGAACTAGTCTTATATTCTGTAGATGCTTGGTTGTTTGTAGGTTTTCGATTAGGTGCACTCCTGGTTTCTGACACACACACACGTAGTTTAGAAAGTATTTCGGCTGTCACAGATTCCGGTCTCATATTTTGGGGGGCATTCTGTTACACATGATTTTGGTCACTCTGGTGATGTCTTAACAATGGTGTATTCAGGCTCCCAACAAGGAATTGTTGCCTGAGAAATCTGGCCCTTGTCTCCTTCCCAAAACATATTTTTGAAGTGAGTTCGCAGGCTGCCTATGGCCTAGGGTGCGAGAATCCCTCATTCTCACAGGCCACCCACACTTAGGGTGCAAACTTCTCACAGTTTGCTCCATACACAGGGTGCAAACCTGTCTCTAAGCTTGGAAAGGAGAAGAGGTATCGAGGGTTCTAGAAAGGAATTTTCTAGAAAATGAGTTGGCATTTGTATGATTGAATTCTAATGACTTCTCAGATTTGATGGGATCACCCTCATCCATGTAACCATCTCTCCTTCTTCTATATATTGAAAGGGTTTCCCATGGAAAAGGTTAAGCAAGATTGAATGAGGAATTGGTGAAAGAATTGTGTGAAGAACCCTGTCTGGACAGAGGCTTGAAGACTCTAGTTGGTCTATCAAGAGGAATTGGATCTTCTTCATGCAAGTACAAAGCAAGTGTGTGTGTTGGAACCAAGGGTCACTGAAAGGAAGCTTGCTACATCAAGGCGATCAGGTTGTATCTTCTACTTTCAATTAATATGATACCGCGACATGTCCCTTTCCTATAAAGTCACTCTTACTTTATTGTGTAATTCCTTGATCATATGCATAAGTTGACGTTGAATATGTTTCTCTATATTCACTTTGGTTGGTTTGTGTTGTCTTGGACTTGAACTCAAGAGAGCACCGGAGCGAAGCAGGAGCAACATAGAGCGAAGCGGGAGCAACATAGACTTAAGGAAGCGATATAAAGGTATGTCACTTATTCTTCCCTATTAGCGGATTCAATGATTACAACTTAGGGAAAGAGTCGTGTCCTGTCCTGTTTTGTTCTAGATCCAGGTGGATCTAGGGAGATCTGTTAGTGTCCGCACCTACCGATTAGTCCGATAACAACATGGAGAAATGGTCGAGTGGGCAATGCTTTCATAGCAAAGAGACTGGATCGTTACTTACTTTCTGAGGATTTAGTGATGTCTACTGGCATTTTTAGAACTTGGGTTGAATTCCCTTTTATCTCTGATCATGCTTTGATTTTATTACAATTGGATCTCCCGCCAGTGTTCAAAGTTATTCCTTTCAAATTTAATCCCGTGTGGAGATTAGATAATGATTTTTATACTTTAGTTCATAACTTGTGGACAAATCCTTTGTATCTTCAGGAACTTGGTAAACATAAAAGGTTGGTCTGGAAGTTGAAAGATCTGAAAAAGATTACAAAAGTTTGGCAGAAGGATTATAAAACTTTAAAGAATGCTAGGCGTAGAGGACTTGAACAGGAAATCTCCTTTAGACTCCAAAATTTGTCGGAGGGTACCTATCATAGTATGATTGATCTAACGTTCAAATATTTAGAGCAGGAAAGAAATTCATTACTAAAGGATATTGAGGAACAGTGGCGCCAACGCAGTCGTGCTATATGGATTCAAAGTGGAGATCTAAATACAAAATTATTTCATAGCTATGCCAACTACATGAGAAACCATAAATTCATATGGGAGATACAAGATGAGGGGGGAACATTTTATAGAGGACAAGACAATCTAAAATTGGCAGCAGTTAAACATTTTAAAGATTTTTATAATAAGTCTATGGATATAAATCATGCTAATCAAGAAAAAGTAGCTACTTTATTTCCGAACATGGTTCTAGATTCAAAGTCAGATGCCCTCTATAAACTCGTGGATAAGGAAGAACTGAAGAAAGTATTAACAAATTTAAAAGTGGATAAGAGTCCAGGCCCAAATGGCTGGACCGTGGAGTTTTTTAAGCATTTCTTTGACTTAGTTGGAAATGACATTCTGAAAATGATTGAAGAATCTATAACTTTGGGTTTTATTCCGTGAGCTCTAAATTCTACTTTTATCACTTTAATTCCAAAAGTGAACAAGCCCCCTCATTTTGGAGATTATAGACCGATCTCTTTGTGTAACCTCTGTTATAAGATTATCTCAAAGATCATAGCCAATCGGATCAAACCAATTCTTTCTAGATGACTTTCGAAAAAGCAATTGGGCTTTCTACAAGGAAGGAAGATTCAAGATGCTATAGGTACAGTCCATGAATGTATCCACAATATTAATCAGAAAAAATCAAAGTCATTGATTCTAAACTTGGATCCTCAAAAAGCTTATGACTGTGTTAATTGGGACCTTTTGCGCATTCTCCTCCTTCAAATTGGACTAGATCCAAAAATGACTAATTGGATGATGAGTTATGTTGTCTCTACCTCATATTTAGTCTTGATTAATGGTGAAGCAACATATTTCTTTAAGAGTGGAAGGGGTTTGAGGCAAGGTTGTCCCTTATCAAGGTCGTGGTTTATTTTGGTGATAGAAAGTTCGAGTTTATTACTGAAAGATAGTCAAGGAGAGGGCAAACTGTCAGGTATTCAAGTGTCAAAATCTATTAAAATATTGCATATTTTATTTGTGGATGATGTAACTATTATGATTGGTGCTACTATTCATGAGTGGTGGGAAATAGATAAAGTTCTTAAACTTTTCAGCTTGACTTCTGGTTTATTGATCAATGCCTCGAAGTCGACTTTCCATCAAACAAGTCTGACTGATCAGGAGCTTTTTCTGTTCAAATCTTTTTTCCCTTATAATTTTCTAAAGTTGGAGCAAGGTTTCAAATACATCGGTTTTAACATGAAGGTTGGAGCTATGCGATTGGATGAATGTCATTGGTTGATAAAAAAAATTGGAAAATAAGATTAATAACTGGTGCTTTAGGTGGATTTCTTTAGGAGGGCGTCTTACGCTCCTAAAAGCAGTGTTATCTAGCCAACCTATCTACTGGTTGTCCCTAGCAGTTGTCCCAAGCTTAGTTTTGAAAATTCTCAGGAATCACATGTTTAATTTCCTTTGGAAAAGGAATTGTGATTCCCATACGATGCATCTTTGTAGTTGGGAGAGAATATCCCTTCCAAAATCTTTTGGGGGGTGGGGAATTCATAATATTTTTGACTTCAACAAGTCTCTAGTGGCGAACATGTTATGGCGAATTCTCATGGGAAAAGGCATTTGGAACATGGTAGTGATTGACAAATATCTATTACAGGGATCAGTGATTAATTGGCTCAGAACTCAGTTTTTCAGAAAGACTGAGATTTCTAGAATCTGGTCTGAACTTTTAAAAGTTTTGTATTTGATTTTGCATGGCTTAAGTTGGATACCTAGGAATGGGCCTTTTATAAATATATGCAAGGATAGAATCCTGGGTATGGGTAACTGCTCTTTCATCTCTAGCAGTCTATTGTTGGTGTTAAAGGAAAAGAACATACTAACACTTGCCTGGGCCATAAAGACTTCAGGTGATCAATCATTGGTTTCCTATTGGCTTAGTAGCATCGATCTAGATTTGAAAGGGGATTTAGCGCATGAGTGGGATCAGTTCAGAAGTCCTTTATCAACGTCAGGAGCGCTCATCCAAGAAAAGAAGGACACTCTGATGTGGGTAGGAGGTGACAATTCAGGAAGACCTTCTGTAGAGAATTTTTACTTAAGGATCATCTCGGCTAAAAGATTGTTGAAATTTGATACCTGGAAACAAAAAAATTAGAATTGGAAAGATGAACTAAAGGTAAAATTATTTGTTTGGTTGGCTTTGGAGGGTAAAATATTAACTTGGGATACACTACAAAAAGGGGGATGGACAGGTTAGGGGCATTGTTCTCTTTGTAAATCGGATTGGGAGTCAGTTAGTCACCTTTTTATTTACTGTCCCTTTGCAATATCAGTCTGGAATTTAGTGTATAAGGAATTAAATATGAACAGGAGTTGGACAAGGAATACACTTTCAGATTGTTTTCAGAGTTGGTATGTGGATAAATCTGTTCCTAATCATATTGCAGCCTATACATTTGGTACATTTGGCAAGAGCGTAACAAAGCTCTATTTGAGGATTCTAGTCCGTCTTCGCAAGCAATGATCTACAAGATTTTGGCATTATCTCCATGTTCCATTTCTTTCCCAAAAGACAAACACCAAAGGATGTTTTGATTTCCTCCCACAAGGATTCGACCTCGCTTGGTTTGATGGCGCTGCCAAAAGTCATGGTAGTATTTGTGGTGCAGGGGGTATTATTAAAGTTCAAGAGGCTATTGTTTACAGATGGACACTTAATTGCGGCAAAGGAACAAATACTAAAGTGGAACACTTGGGAGCCTGGGCATCATTGTGGCTTGTTGATTACTTATCGCTTCTTGATCTACATTTGCTAGGTGACTCAAAGGTTGTTATCGACTGGTTAACAAAAGTGGGTAGTTTACAAGTAAGCTCTTTGGAGGGCGTTAAAGATAGAATTTTAGTGATGACTGGGAGCTTCCGCTTAATTACTTTCCAACATCTATATAGAAATTTTAATACTGAAGCTGACACTTTATCAAAGCAAGCAATGGAGGATACTGAAGGCATACATTTTTACCAAAAGTGGACCAATGGAGCGACAGGTCCAAGGAGACAATTCAGAATCCATTAACCATTGATGGTGATTCCATTTTTAGTTAGCATAGTCTCTTGGTTTTTAATTTTGATAGTATCTCCTTTTTTGAATCTGTTCGGAGATTTGGAGTAGGACTATCTACTCACAATTTATCTGGTGTTTTATGAGACTCTTTTTGTAGCCTCTTTGAAGATGTTGTAAGTTATATGTTAAGTTGTTTTGAACAGTAGTTTCATCCTCACTGAAAGATTTGGAAAGAATCTTTGGAGATGCAGTGGTAGTTGTAAAAAAATTATATGCTATAATATAATTGAGCAAATTTTTTCCCTGGAAAAAACTCAATGACAAGGAATATTTCATTATAATACGATAAATGCAATTGTCATTGTGTATAATTAATTAATAATTATTATTGAGGTGGTTAGATTGTGAAGGTAATGTAACTAACTAATTATAAAAAAAGGAAAGCAATCGCTCCAAATGTATCAATTGACTTCTTGGAAAAAACTCAATGACAAGGAATATTTCATTATAATACGATAAATGCAATTGTCATTGTGTATAATTAATTAATAATTATTATTGAGGTGGTTAGACACAAATGTAACTAACTAATTATAAAAAAAGGAAAGCAATCACTCCAATTGTAACAATTGACTTCCTTGTAATAAATGTATATAAGTATGATATTTTTTTCTTATGTGTTTTAAAATTTAATATGGTATTAAAATAATATTGACTTTTAACCTTGTATTTATGGAGATGGAGATTGAAAATGATGTAAATCAAAATCATGTTTTTAAAATTTTATCTACTTAAAAAAGAAAATAAAAGGAAAGTCAACAAAACACATATGCTTTAAAAAGATCATCACCAAAAATATATTTTTTGAGAATTATCCAACCTCTCAACATGTTCAAACCTCGCAACCTCAAAAGTTTGTGTCCTTCATTACACATTTGACTTACACTTAGTAGATTGTGCTTCATATCTTCGACAAGTAGAACATTTTCTGCCTTGACATCTTTGCTTCCAAGCTTGACTGTACCTCTACCTATAATTTTTGATCCATCTCGTTTCTTCTTCAAGGTCAGAAACCTATTCTTGTCACTTGTCATATGCTCTGAACAACCGTTGTCAACATACCACCCACTTTTCTTGTTTTGCGCTTGTAGAGAAAGCGAACATTCTTTAGTGTTGAATTGATCATGCTTCCTTCTCGATATCCTTTGTGGTTCCTGTTCGATATCTTGATTTGGTTCTCTTGGAGGAACAATTAGTCTACAATATTTGGCCATGTGTCCAAAATTGTTGCACTTGTAGCACTCTACTTCATTACTTAGTGAGCGAAAACTATTGTGATTTCTACTTTTTGCTTCATGTGACTTTCTCGGATAATTGTTGTTTGAATAACTTTCATAATTGCTTATGTTCTTGGAATAGGCTCTACAGTTTGCAGCTTTGTGTCCAAAATTGTTACAAGAATAACATAAACCAAGAAAAATAGTTTGATACCTAGATGTAGGGGATATTCTAAATGATGTTGCTCTTCTAAAGCCTTCTTCTTCTTGAGATGTTGTTGATTTCCGATTTTGTGTTTTGAATCTTCTAGGTGGTCCGGTTCCTCTGTGATTTTCTTCTTGAGTACCTCTAATGATTTCTGGATAGTTTCTTTGTTCTTCTTCTCGTTCTATCATCTTGGAGCTCTAACCTTTCTTAGTCTGCACTTGGTTGAATCTTAGCCCAGACCTGTCATAGTATGGACTTTGACTATTGATGATCTCATTGAATATTTTGGTGTTGTTCTGCTGCATATGTTTCTTCTGGAGATCCTTTCTTAAGGTGACTATTTATGCTTCCAAGCTTTCAATCATCTTCTCCTTTTTTTCTAATTTACTTTTGAGTGTTTCTTCAATCCTTCTGTCTTCTTCCACCTAGATTTTTAACTTCGTGATTATTTACTCGATTTCTTTTGAGTTGGGATTCGAAGATCCTTCTTTCACATTTAATTCTTCCTTGAGTGACTTGTTTTTCTTTCTTTCTTTCCTAATTTTTTCTAGGGAACTAATTAATTATGCTTTGAGATCGACTTCACCTTCTTCTTCGTTATTTTCATCATCATCATCTACTGCCATGAAGAGTACTCTTTCTGAATCAGTGTCACTATCATCATCCTCGTCTAGTGAGGAGTGTCTTCCTTTGAGTAGAAACTTTTATTGAAGAATTTCCTTTTGTTCCTTCTCTTGTCTCCCTCTTTATTTTTATTTTTCTTCTTAGGATCTTCTTCTTCATCACTACCTTTATTCTTATCATATGAACATTTAGAAGAAAAATGACCAATACCATCACAATTAAAACATTTCAATGGAAACATACCTTTGTATTTGTCAGTTCCTCTTTTCAACTTTCTCACGAAGTTTTCCACTTCTTCATATTCCTCTAAATCGTCGTTGCAACTAGAATCTAGTTTTGACTTTGGCTTGTTCTACTTCTTTGTATTCTTGTATGCTTTGAATGTTGCTTCCTTTGTGACTGGATTATCTTGTTCTATCCTCATTTCATAAGCTGTGAATATTCCATGTAGCTCGCCCATGCTCAAATTTTCAAGATATGTTCTTTCTTCCAGGGTTGATATCTTAGGATCAAATATCATAGGAAGAGATCTTAGAACCTTTTGAATAATCACTGATTCATCAACTTCTTCTCCCAATCCTCTAATACTGTTAATTATTTTGTCAACTCATAGAAATTAGGCTGCAATGTCTTCGTCTTCCTTCATCTTCAATTGCTCAAACTTAGCTCTAAGGGTTTGAAGCTTAGCTCCCTTTACTTTGGTATCTCCTTCGTAAATATTTTGATGTTTATCCCAAATATCCTTTGCAATCTTCCAATGCATAACTTTGACAAATATTGATAATCATCCATACTGCTCAAAATTGTTCCTTTAGCCTTTGAATTGTTTTCGTTGATTTTCTTTCCATCTTTGTCAGTTGGGGAAGTGCCAGGTACTGTATATCTATCTAGTATTGACTGCCAAACATCAAATCCATGTGCCTGTAAAAAGGTTTGCATCCTTTTATTCCAAAAGGTATATTTTTTACCGTGAAACCTTGGTGCTCCAATCTTAGTGTATTCCAGGATCTCCTTCCAGTGGTTAAACTATTTCTTGAAGGACCTGCTTTGATACTAATTTCAATATATCATAAGCAATATAAATCAACAGAGCATAACAGACATCCACACAAACACAATACACCAAGATTTACGTGGAAACCCAAATGGGAGAAAACCACATAATGCTTTTCTTATATATCGAAATAATACATTCATTGGAAGCATCAGCTTCCCGATTCTCTAGCTACAACTAGAAGGAGGCTCCAACCCCCTATTTACAGGCTCCAACTTGAAAGAAGATACAACTCCTTGAATTCTCTAACTCCAACCAGAAGGAGGGTACAACCCCCTGATTCTCAGGCTCCAACCGGAAGGAATCTCCAACTCCCTGTGTTGTCCGACGCTAACCAGAAGGAGGCTACAACCCCCTTTCCTTGCCTCGTCCTATTGCCTTGAAATATAATTGTAGACCAACTATCACTACCACAATCACTGACACTATCATTGTCACTGTCACATCAACTTGTAACCTATCAACCTGTCACCGTATCCAACCTATCATTGTCATTGTACCATCAACCTTTAACTATTATTGTACCATCAACCTGTAACCTGTACCATACCATGCATCAAGTGTGTACCAACAAATGTAGTATAACATGCATCAATCGTGTACCATATAATATCATGCCAAATGTAGATATCATAACGTTAATGATGAGTAGCATTAATCATATATAAAACTAGTACCATATACCATAGCATAAATCATGTATAGACATGTACCATATCATCAATGAAGTGCCTCAAAGAACCAAAATATGTGCCTCATGCATATCCACCATACATCAAGTGTATACCTCAACCATACATCCACATTTCAAATATATGTCTCTAATAATGAACCATAACAATCATGTCATAACCAGATACAAGAGTATACCTCAATAAACCATGTAGCCAAGATGTACCTCAATCATGTGCCAAGCCAAACATACCTGAAGCATGTACCATACCACAACCAAGTATAATCTTCAAAATAAACACATAAACATACCTATACCTCTGTAGCTGATCTGATACACAGTAGTACTGAACTATAAGTTTTCCTTTGACCTCAGGGACCTAGTACAAGCATTTCCCCAAATCTATCTTGTCCTCATAGGACTATGACATGATGTCACGCGGGGCCTCGTGTGACATACACTATGCAACTTGCGAGGGTGCCTCACGAGACACTAGTAGTATGAACCGTGGGGGTCAAACAAACTAGGGTTTCCTCATAAATGTTTTCTCTCCTCTGCAACCCCGAATCTCTTGCACTTCTCACTTGTCGCTACCTTAGATTTCGTTGTCGTAAAACTTGCCAATAGATCACTAGTTCACTAGAATATGTTCAATAGAATAAGTGAATGAATGTTGTTGGTTATGTGTTATATTGTTTGGACGAGTAGTAGTGTCTACATTGCACCTAGCGAAATTTCCCCACATGGGGGTTTGGGGGATGTGCCCCCGAGAATTTATTTTTGCCTTGAGAAACGTGTCACATTTTTACCTCATTTTTCGTGTTGCCCTGATTTTCGTGTCCATTGTTGGGTGGTTTTTCAGCACATGTTTTTTTGCCGATGGTTTTCTATTTCCGGTTAAGGAATTAGGGTTGTTGACTAATCCAGGTCATTGGGTTAGGGTTTTTGATGTCGTTGGCTCCTATATGTATATTGTATTGTAAACAATGTATCACTATGAATGCATATAGAATATGATGGTTTTCCCAGTTTGGGTTTCCAGGGGAAAAGTCTATGTGTAATGTTTGTATTTTCCATTGTATATTTTTTGTTCTTTTACCGAAAATATGTTTGCAGTAAATATTGTACAAGGTTAAATCTACATTTGGTATTAGAGATTTGTTGGCTTCAGGGAGACGCCTTTGTGGTCAAGGGTTTGGCTCGGGACTGTGATAAGCCTTGTTACAGTGGGAGATCTGTGGTAATGATTTTTTTAGGTGAAAAGAAATGGCGAGCAATTAAAAAATGGAGATCGAGAAGTTTAATGGAAAAAGTTTTGAGTTGTGGAAGCTCAAGATGGAATATCCGTTGGTGGACATAGATCAGTGGATCATGGTGGATCCAGGTAATGCACCTACAGGAACCTCAACGGATGACTGGAAAAAGATGGATCAGAAGGTGAAGAGAACAATCCGATTGTGTCTCTCGGATTCAGTATTATTGAATGTGTCAGAGGAAGCTACAACCAAGGATTTATGTGATAAGTTGGGGTAGTTGTATCAATCTAAGTCCCTAGTAAATAAACTATTCTTGAGAAAGAAGTTGTATAATATCGGGATGAGAGATGAAGACTCGGTGGCAGATATTTGAATACCTTCAATACTGTGGTAAGTCAGTTAATATCTGTTGAGATTAAAATTTCAGATGAAGATACACATATCAATTTACTGTGTTCTTTACCAGACTTGTGGGATAGTCTGGTTGTGGCCATAGGTAGTAATACAACTTCCTTGAAGTTTGATGAAGGGGTCTCATCCTTGTTGTTGTAGGAGATGAGATGGAAGAACTTGGAAGGACATAGCACAGACGCATTATTTGCAAGAGGACGCTCCCAAGAAAGAAATAGATCTAAGTTCTCAAGCGGGAGATCTAAGTCTAATGGTAGATCTAAATCTCCCAGAAAGTTTGTAAAGGTATGTTGGAGATGTGGAAAAGAAGGGCACTGCAAGAAGCAGTGTAGATCCAAAGTTGAGAAAAAGAAGGGATCTGAAGAATCTCCTTCTACAGAAGAAAATAACTCCAAGGAAGAAGGAGGGGATGTGTACTTGGCTTCTTCAAGCACACATGCACATCATGAGGCATGGTTGGTTGACTCAGGTGCATCCTTTCATATGACTCCCCATAGGGAGTGGTTCTGTGAATATGAAAGGTGTTATCACATAGGGTTTTCAAGATTCGTATGGGTTTGTTGAGGATACCGAAGACTGTATCTTTCCCCTGTCTCTCTCCTTTTTGCAGGCCGAGTCTTGATGTTTTTCCCCCTTCAACAGATAAATTGTTTTCTGTTTGCCATTGTTCATTTGTGCGCCCCAATTTCCCTTAATGTCTTACCCGAAAGAAATTGCGGCCCCTAGCCCCTCTATTTTTCTCCAAGGATGAACACTTATCTCCTTTTTCTAGTCACTGGTCTTCCTATTTTCCCAGCCCACAACCAGTCGTCCAAGTCTTTGATTACACAGGCCGCAGTCGCGGGCTCAAGGCGCAACACTCAGAGCGGTCCATTCAGGACTTGAATTAAGCGAAAAGGCAGGTTCAACTTTTTACGGCGGGAATTCCATGTGGAGTTTAGATTAGCGGATCGCAAGAGTTCGAAATCTTAAAATTGTGCAAAGTATAGCGCTGAATAAAATCCCTGAAGAGAGTATGAGTCGTAGATTTTAAAGGGGGATAAGTGGCATCCAATCCAAGTGTTCGGGGAAATGAGATTCAGGAGTTTTGAAATGAGAAGTGTGTGAAATTCCCGAAGAGCCGAAGCTCGGACTCCCGAAGCAATTATGGATCGTTGATCTCGGATCGACAGGGGTTGTTGATCTTGGCTGTAGTAGCGCTTAAGTCCCGAAGCGTTGAAGTGCTGAAGTCCCGAAGCGCTAAATTCCTGAAGCGCCAAAGTGCCAAAGTCACGAAATGCTGAAGTCTCGAAGTGTTGAAGTGTCGAAGTCCCAAAGTGTCGAAGTCTCGAAGTGTTGAAGTCCCGAAGTGTCAAAGTCTAGAAGTGCTGAAGTCCTGAAATGTCGAATTGTTGAATTCCCAAAGCCAGAAGGACCGAAGTGTTTCTTGGTCGTCCGATCAAGGAGGACACGTGTCAATAAATCGCCAACTCTGGGTAAAAGCACTGAAGGCAAACGAGGTTTGAGATTTGATTTTCTCGAAGTCTGAAGCCATGAAGGGATCTCAGCCATCAATCTCTGGAGGCCACACGTCGTAAGATCCTTAACTATGGATGTTTTGCTTCTAGGGAAAAAAAAGTTTGAGTGTTGATTTTCTGGGAGCCTGGAGACCCGAAGGAGATCACAGCCGTCAATTTAAGAAGATACATGGCAGTTATTAGTGTGGACATGTGGCACACTCGTTAGTCATGACACATGGCACCTATTTTGCAATGACACGTGGCACTCAGTCCAGGAAGCTGTGGGCATATCGTTCGCTTCTTTCTTCGTGACATGTGTCACTTCTCTTTCATGACACATCAACATGGTGACGTCAAGCCACCACATCAGATCATCCTTTGGGAGGTGTTATTGTTCAATGTCAAAAGTAGCGTCCCCCCCCCAGGGCATAGTTTGGCGGATTCTAAAGTTGGCGGGTGGTTAAGCTTGGCAGTGGCGCTAAATCTAGCAAGTGTGCCCAGATCTTAGATTGAGACCAGATCTACGGCTACAGTTCATTGTGGGGACACAACATTCTCAGGAGATAATTTTCTTGAGTGGTCCCGCAATTGAAACCATGGTAAGGCAAAAGTGCTACGTGGTGAAAGGTGGTGGATTGCGGGCCTAAAAGCGGTCTGAACCCAAAACACTCTTGAGCAGCCCCACAATCGCATGCTCATATAGCGTCGAATCCGAGAGAAACGTGTGGCCGCACCCTAAGCATTAAGTCTCGTTGAGTCCCCGAGGAAAAGCAATTAATGGAAGGCATGTCAGGTGGTTGAAACCTCAACTCACTCAGTAATTAGAAAGTATGGAGGAGCCGGTTGTGGAAAATAGAGCTGTCAGCCTGAGGCACCCTTGTGGACAGATTTTTCTACAGGCCCATGCCGATCTGAACTTGCGTCTGATAAAGGGATGCACACTCATTCTGACAGAAGAAAGCGTAGACGAAAGGCTTTGAATGTAGTAGCCAACTCACACTCCTGGTAGTGGTGGACTGGTCTGAGTATAAATAGGTAGTTTTGATATTTTGTTAAGGTCGTCAACTGGTTGAGCAAAGCTCCCTATTTTGTAATATTTTGATCCCATAAGCTGTTCTCTGGTTATGTATCAAATTTTAGACTTTCACATGAATAGAATTCAGTTTCTCTCATCTCTTTGTAAAAACTGTGCTAAAACACTCGGGCATGGAGGATCCAGTCGAGGGTTGTGATGTCGTAGTAATGTAGATTTGATTGCAGCGGTATCGTGACCAGTTTTAGAAAGCTCCCTTGTTATCTTTTCCCTCTTATACTGAATGGCTCGGGCATGGAGGATCCAGTCGAGTTGTTGTAGCTGCATTGTGATGTAGGTTTGATCATTGTGTTGTTGTGACTGTGTCGTTTGGACATATTTTAGTGTCTGAAATTTGAGCTTAAGAGTGGTCTTGAGTCTGAGTTTTTCTTCTCCAAGCTGCTTGAAAGCCTGATGCCCATAGCAGGCTTGTCCACCTTTCTCACTAAGTCTTCCCTCTGCTCACACCTAAACTCAATTCATTAACTGAAGTTAATGTGGCCCTCACTTCCCTGTGCATTTCTTGTCCAGGGTTGTGTTGAAACATCATTCATATATTGAGTTTTGTCCTTTGACCTCCACTCATATAAAACCAACATCCACCAAAAAATATGATGGGTATTGGGCTTATCCTCCCACAATCTGAGGGTGACTCTCAGTGCTAACAAAAGGTATGATGGAGGTAATGTTTTCTTAGGTGATGATTCGACAACCAGAATCATAGGACAAGGAAAAGTCAAGTTGAGGCTCATAGATGGAAGGATTAGAACACTACCCGGTCTAAATTAGTTGTATGTGGATGATATGTTGTTGATAGGAAACAACAAGGAGATTATCTAGGATGTGAAAACTTAGTTTTCCTCTAAATTTGACATGAAGGATCTCGATGCTTCAAATTTCATTTTGGGCATGGAAATTAAAAGAGATCGGAAAAAGAGGAAACTCTGGTTAAATCAGAGAAAATATGGGGTGACAATATTACAGAGATTTAATATGCAGGAATGTAAACTGGTCAAGGTCCCTATTCTTGTTGGTGTAAAGTTATTTGCGGATCAATGTCCCAAGACACATGAAGAGGAGGAGGCCATGTCTCGTGTTCCATATGCGAGTGTAGTTGGCAGTTTGATGTATGCAATGGTCTATACTAGACCAGACATTTCACATGCAGTGGGAGTATTGAGCAGGTATATGTCAAAACCAGGGAAGGAGCATTGGACAATAGTAAAAAGGGTTTCCAGGTATTTTCGTGGCACCTCTAGCTATGGATTGTGCTACCAAGGAAGACCGGGATTGGAGATAGTGTTGGATATACATGGCTTTGTAGATGTAGACTGGACTGGAGATCTGGATCGTAGGAGATCTACAAGTGGGTATGTGTTTAACCTGTTTGGAGGAGCAATAAATTGGATGAGCGAAGACAGGTTGTAGAGGCACTTTCAACTACAGAAGCTGAATACATGGCAGCCACTCATGCAAGTAAAGAAGCAATATGGTTACAAAGATTGTGTTAAGGTATTGGGTTGGTACAACACGCTATAAGGATAGATTGTGACAATCAGAGTGCAATTTTTCTCACGAAGAACCCAACTTATCATTCAAAGACAAAGCATATTGATATTCAATATTACTTTGTGAGAGACATGGTTGAAGAAAAGAAAGTATTGTTGATGAAGGTGGACACTTCGAAGAATGTTGCAGATTCATTAATAAAATTTGTGAGCACTAAGAGGTTCTCTTGGTGTAGAGGATGCATGGGCATTACTGCCTTAGATTGTTGACTATGTAACCTTGTAACCCCTTGTATGCAAAGAAAATAACAAGTGGGAGAATGTTGGGTATGTGTTATATTCTTTGCATGATTAGTAGTGTCTATGTTGTGTCGGGCGCGCAGGGGTTCAGGGGCAGCACCCCCGAGAATTTTCTTTTTCCTCAGGAAACGTGTCGCAGTGTTGCCTTGATTTTCATGTTCATTGTTGGGTGGTTTTTTGGCACATGTTTTTTTGCTGATGGTTTTCTATTTTCGATTAAGGAATTAGGATTGTTGACTAATCCAAGTTATTGGGTTAGGGTTTTGGATGTTGTTGGATCTTATATGTATATTGTATTGTAAACAATGTATCACTATGAATGAATATAGAATATGTTGGTTTTCCCGGTTTGGGTTTCTAGGGGGAAAATCTCTGTGTAATGTTTGTATTTTCCATTGTATCTTTTGTGTTCTTTTACTGAAAATCTATTTGCAGTAAATATTGTACAAGGTTAAAATCTACAAATGTACTTATGAGAGACTCCTTGAGGTGTGTTGATACTTTTTCCAAGTAACCTCTCTCCTTAATCTTATGGGCTTCTAGACTTTCTTGTTACAACCACTTTACCCTTTCATTAATTGACTTGTAACTAACTAGGGGTTTCTTAACCATTCCTTGGGGCTTCTTACTTCACAAGGCCATAACTCCTCAACCGTGAGGAACCACGTGTTGTGCCACCTATCACTAGAAATGACATGACGATGACTATCCATCCGTGAGTGAGTTACTTGCATTTACACTGTTCTTCATGACATTTTTCCTTGATCAATTATGGGTTCCATAACCATACCTTTGGGGCTACCATACTTATTTAAGGGATGACCTCAATGAAAACCAATCTTTCAACAACAACCAGAAAATTTTGAACATAATTTTTAAGACCTTCCTAAAAAAAGTCCTTGATCCTGTGGTAAGTTTTCAAGAACCTTGAATGTCCTCCTATAGGAGAAGTGTGCAATTACAAAAGAACCTTATGTTTGAGTTGGAATTCTTACATAAATATAAGTGATATTGATACCAAAGTAAATAATTTGTCCACACAAATTTGTCTAATGCACTTGCGGAGTTACAATTCTACCCATACCTAGCCTGTTAGTGGTATCAGAGCGCAGGGTAACTCCATGAGCATTTTCTCTTGCGCCCCTCTACCATCTATGTTGCCTGCCCCTTTGATTGATTCATGTGCCAGTTAGTATTTCCATAGCTCATCTCTGAATGCACCCTCTATTTTCTCACTCTCCTGCTAAATTTTTTTTCACCCATCTGTCACTTGATTGCTTTTTTCCTTTAACAAAGATTTATTACTTGTTTTATCTTTTTTTGTTTAGTCATATTGTCATGTTGCCACTTTTTTCCTTCCAAATGTTCACCAATTTTGTCTCTAAGGTTCTTTACAATACAATCTATTATATAATATCTAAGAACTAAATGATTATTCTCTTATTTTTTTTTGAGTTTCACATGTCTTGTTGAGATGCTATCTGCTTGCATTTTTTTTTTAAATTTCTTCATCTCTACTTTTCACTTTCTCAACTACTTATCTTTCAATCAATTTGTGTTATAAACCCAATAAAATAACATATGAAACCAACATGCACACAATGTACACAAGATATGAGTGTCAAGCACAACTCCCAAAGTGATAATAGAGATAAGTTACCCAACCACTCATAGAATATAAAAATCTTCTCCAAATAATTCAAGCACATCCATATATCCAAAATATATGTTCACCTCTCAATAATGATTATATTGACCTTTATATATAAATATTGGCATGCAAATTTAACCTTGTTACATATACATTCAACCTCATATATACCCCATAGGGTCATAACATAATACCCCCCTTCAAAAAGCTTTGTTCTTAAAGCTTCGTATTTAAAGGTTTTATGTGTGATAAAACCAAGTAATAAGATCCTCATATTCCTGCTCTCTTGATATCACTAATAATTGTCCATCCATCCAAATTCAATTAGTTTTGTTCTCAACAATTGATAGCTTGTTGATGCATAATTTTATTTCCATTTAATTGATAGCTTGTTGATGCATAATTTTCTTTCCATTTGATTCCATGTGTTGATATTATAAATTCTCCAATTTGTTGTAGTTATTTGTCTTTAATAATATCATGTTGAATAATAGTTCTTTGATCCCATGTTCTATGAATATCATTGATTCTTCCATCTATTGTTGGAAAGTTTAGCAATACTGAGGGGAGGAAGGGGGGGGTGAGTCAATGTTGTACAATTTTAACAATAATAAAATATTTTTAACTTATATTAATCACCCCAAAGATTATAATTAACAATGCAGAGAACTAACCATGTCAATAGAGTCACAATACATAGATATTTTACATGGAAACCCAAATGGGATAAAACCACAAAACAATCTTTAGTAAAATATTGTAGGCACCAACCTGCTATTACAATGATTGTAGGCACCAACCTGTTGGAGACACCAATCTCCTTGATTGAGCACCAAATCAACAATACGGTTTGCAGGTACCAACTTGATGGAGACACCAATATCCTTGACTAAGCATCAACTCAACAATAAGGTTTGCAGGAACCAACCTGCAGAAGACACTTATCTCCTTGGTTGAGCACCAACTTAGCTCTTCTTGTAGGCACCAACCTACAACTACAATATTTGTAGGCACCACCTTGCAGGAGACACTAATCCCCTCAAGTCGCCAATAATACCAGATTGACTATTTTCTTCAAGCCTTCACCTGTACAAATCTGTTGCTCTATCTATGCTGTCACAACATTCTCCACCATCTTATATTCTTCATGAATTTAGAAATTCCTTAGACCTTATATGTCCCAACCACCCTTTGACAAATACCAATTCCTTTTCTTTCATTCTTTCATATCTTCGAACCTTATAGTTAAAAATTCTTCTCTCTCACTTCCTTTATAGCACTATTCTTCTTACGAGCCTTAGAGCCTCTGCTCTTCACACTTCCGCTTCCACTTCCTTGCTATCTTCACACTCGCTCCCTTATCAAAATGATCTAGGCATCATTATTTATATGAGCCCATACCAAAGGGTTTGTCCATAAAAAAATAAACCCATGTGGTCGACTCCAACTCCCTTTGCTTCTTCCTGAAGGTCAGGCTTCCAAGATCCTTTGAAATCATCTCAAAAACCTTCCTTCTCATGCACTTTGTTCACATACCACAGTGTAGGGTTCAATTCTCAATAGTTGTCCGATCTTCCCTCAGATTAACTCTCGACCATCGATCTGATCTCCTTCAAATCGAGACCATCGGGCTATCGGGGCCCCTCGGGACCTCAACCTTGAACTATGCTCCCTCAACACTCAACCACCATCGGATTTGGATCTCCATTCAATTTCCATCGTCGATTATATAATTTCATTCATCACGACCACCGGGCCTATCGGGCCATCAGATTGTTATGAAAGATCCAATGGTCGTCATTGGATCTTAGAGTTCTCTTCGTCAAAACCCCTCTGCTCATAAATAACTACACTCCGATCAGATCCCCTTTGATGGCATGTACTCCGACGAATCCAATGATCCTAAAACTTTGGAATCAATGAATCACAAACATGCTCGAAGTTCCTCGTCATCGGAGTACCTCCGCTGATAGTCCACTCCGACCATTGCTTCTGCAATGAACAACGAAGATTCACTCGTTGTGCCAACTCAACGACTGAGATGATGACCTAAAGTATCCATGTTGAATTGGGTCCACAACATATCTATGAATGTCGTTTTGTTTAGCATGTTCTTCGATCAATGGCTATTTTTATCTCTTGGAGTCCTTCATCATCAAAGTGTATTCACTTTAGGTATCACAATCTACTCCAACTAGAGCCTCTCTGATGAACGACAAAGATCTCCTCGCTGCACCATTTTCAATGGTTGATATTTGAAACAATGACTTACATGTCTCCACGTCGAACTAGGGCCCAATTTCATTTCACACAATCAAAATATGGCATGCATCACCCTTCGAGACACACTAGCTTCCACATTGGCATCCTCATCATTCTGATTGCCAAGCTGTCACAATACTTCACCCTGACGTCACTCTCCTTCCTTGAAACAAATCATTATAGATCCAATGGTTGAGGTAGATCCTCCAATGGATCTATGGTCCCCATAACTTCTCATCGTCAAACTCCATTCTCAAGTATCACAACCCATTTTGATGGCTCACACTCCGATCAACAGTCCAACATCCGCTAAGACCACTCTCCGATAGATCAACGATTGTCGTTGCACTTGATCACTCCGTCGACTCAACATGCAACTGACAACCACGATTTTTAGTTCTCTAGGCCTTTGATAGATCAACGGTTCCTATTTACTTGAAGTTTCTCCCATCGGATTCCTTGTGCAACTTTGCACTCAAACACTTTGATGATCTAATGACCATTTCGATAACTCATCCAATGGTTAATATTTACTCTAATTTGAAATATGCATGACAATTAAGATTCTAACATTGTCTCCTTGAAATGCATCTTACATGATCCAATGACTCCTGTTGGTCGAGATTATTCTCCAATGAATCAACGACTCCTATTGACTGTAGAAAATCTAAGCTAAAATACTAAGTTAAATCTTGATTTCAATCTCCAATATCACTATAAATGTAATGCAATAAAATACTAGCATTCTATAGCAATATATGAACAAAAATACATTAACTAAGCAATAAAACAACAACATAAAAACAATGAACAACAAACAAATCCCACACTTGAACACTAGATATTTTGGGCAATTCCCTTGGAAAAACCCACAAGGGGAAAATTGGCTCAAGGAGACTTTTCTTATTGAGATTCTAGGGAAAAATACCAGAGTTTACTACAACATTCAAACACATTACTTATCTCACTCTCCAACAAGACATTCCTCTTGAAAACTGAGCTAGAAATTAGTCTTGGGAAATGTTCATTGGTTGTACGGCCTGTATGGCCATGTACAGTAAGCAACAATACCAACATGCTTTGAAAATTGTGCCAAAAAGTTACTGTACTATTCAGTACCTTGCAGAACAAATTTCACCCAACAAAACTGCCTAGGAAATTGAGCCAAACTGTTATTGAATGAAAATCTCAATTTCCATTCCTTCCACTTCTTGTATGACCAACAATCACTACTATACGACCCTTCCTGTAGCTATTGTATGGACATAATTAAATGATGTTATTTCTCCTTGGAATGCATGCCTCTCCCTCTCCCTCTCCGAGGGATGCGTGCAAACTCCCTTAGCTGCTACTCTTTCCTTTTAAGCTCAATCTCTTTTGGAATGTGTGACTCTTCACCTTCACTCTCCCCTCTCCTTGAAAAGTGCACCCTCTTCCTCCACTAGAGCTGCCTTTATGCATTTCCAATGTGTAACTGCCCTAACCCTTGGTCTACTAATGAGATTAAGGATCAAGATATAATCTTTCCCTCATGAGACCAATAGTTGTGACTTAATCGTCCATTGAGATCACTTAAGTCACCCACACCCTCAAAAAGTAACTTTACACATTAAAAAATAAAAGGCTCAACTTTAGAAAATCACTTTATAAAAATAAAGTCACTAGGGATAAAATGTGCTCGGTCACTTTCGCATGTTAGGCATTTCCAATGCAGAAGTACCTCCAAGCTACCAAATATAGCACTCCCTCTTAGAAAGGGAGGTACTTCTGGTACTTCCACCATAATCCATCTCCAAATCCATCATCCCATCAACTATCGTAGTTGCTCCCTCCGAAATAGAGACCTCTGCTCCCACTGCACTAGAAGTATATGCTACTACCTCCATTGATACATGAACTAAAGACATGCTCCTAGGAGAGTTCACACTCTCCTGAGAATCCATCTGTGTCAACTCATTCGTGATGAGTCCTCTGAGAGTCCTAGAAGAGGATTGAGTCCCCAGTATCAACTCTCTCTCCTGTGCAACTTTCCCACTCTCCGACACATATTATGAATCCATAAATCCACTGGACCCAATCGTAGGTCATCCTAACAACGTGTACAATCTCTCATATCCGACACCATGCAACACTAATGTGTCTGGAGTAGCTCTCTCTAGATATAAAAATACCCGACCATAGTAGAATGCAACTCGAAATCCATTAGTCTCCAAAGTTGATACTAGGAGCAAGTTAATTGTCATCTCTGGAATATACAATACCCCAACTACCTCCAGAAAGCCTCTTGACTCTATTTGGAATCTAACACTTCTAACCCCCTTCAGTACAACTTGTGGGTCATTACCAATACCCAAAAATTGGTCCGAGTCTGTTTCAGAAAGACTAAGGAACACTGACCTCATTCCCATCATATTGTAAGAAGCTCCACTGTCCACGAACCATACATCAATTTCCTCGAACATTAGACAACCTCTGCCTAAGGGACTAATCATCAGAGAAAATTCCTTCTTTATTTTCTCTGCAAACTCAACAATCTCAGCTGATGATGACACCTCTAGTTCTTGATTCTTCTTCTTCTTGTTCGAACAATGAATAATGTAGTGGCCAGTCTCGTGACATGCAAATCATTTCACTTTTCTCATTTCTTTCTTTTTCTCCCCGCTCTTTCCCACAAGAGAAACAATTTTATCGTATGAAACATCCATTACCTTCTCTTGAGACTCCTCCTAGATATCCTCCTGTGTAAAATCATCCCACAATCTACTCCAGTTAGGAAGCTTCTCTCCCCCCACCACACACTTCACGAAAACCTCCCACTCCTTGGTGAAGCCTTTGAAGGCTATACGAACCAACTCTGAGTCTAGAATAATGTCTTCAACAACTCTAAACTTAACCTTCACATGTGCAACTCTGGTAAGATAGGAGGCCACACTCTCTCCCTTGGCCATATTAGTACTGTGGATCTTGTCACATAGAGCCATTTTCCAATTCTTGTTTTTTGCCTCATACAAACTCTACAATGCATCTTACATATCCTTGGTTTTCTGCTTCTCAGTCAAATGTGGAATAAGGTGGTCTCTGAATCCATCCAAAATGATTCTCTGAGCCCTTGCTTATTTCACTTCATGGATGGCCAAAGCAATGGGATCTGACATAGGTATTGGTACGATGGTATTCGTAAACGACCACAACTTGTTCTCCTTGAGAACACTTGTAATCCTCACCTTCCACTGCAAGTAGTTGGATATCCCCTCCAACCTATCCTCATGCTTGACACTGGAAGTCATCTTTGTCCATCTGATAAAGAACATTTATTTCCGCTTCTTCTTCCAAGCAAATGCCTCAGCAAGTCACTGTTGTCCTAGTATCAAGGCTCTCCAATGAACTCTAGAAAACCTGCTTTGATACCATGTATAAAATCTGAGCTAAAATAATTAGTTAAATCTTGATTTCAATGTCCAATATTACTATAACTGTAATGCAGTAAAATACTAGCATTCTACAACAATATATGAGCATAAATACATTAACTAAGCAATAAAATAATAGTGGAAAGAATGCACAACAAACAAATTCCACACTTGAACACTATAAATTCTGGGCAATGCCCTTGGAAAAATACACAAGGGGAAAAACAGTTCAAGGAGATTTTTCTTATATAGATTCTAGTGAAAAATATCAGAGTTTACAATAACATTTACAACAACAGTCAAACACAATACTTATCTCACTGTCTAGCAAGATATTCCTCTTGAAATATGAGCCATAAATCAATTTTGGGAAATGTGCCTTGTTTGTATGGCTTGTACGACCATGTACAATCAACAAAAATACCAAAACACCTTGAAAATCGTGTTAGAAAGTTACTGTATTGTTCGATACCTTGTAGAATGGATTTCACCCAGCAAAATCACCTAGGAAATCGAGCCAAATGATTGTTGAATGACAACCTCGATTTTTGTGCCTTCCTCTTTCTATACGACCAACAATCACTACTGTACAACCCTTCATGTAGCTTCTATATAGACAAAATTAAATGTTGTTATTTCTCCTTATAATGCGTGCCTATCCCTCTCCTAGGGATGTGTGCCAACTCCCTTAGTGACTAATCTTTCCCTCTAAGCTTAATCTCTCTTGGGATGAGTGACGCTTCACCTTCCCTCT
The DNA here is from genome assembly GCA_009831015.1 of Picea engelmannii. Taxonomy (NCBI): domain Eukaryota; kingdom Viridiplantae; phylum Streptophyta; class Pinopsida; order Pinales; family Pinaceae; genus Picea; species Picea engelmannii. Next base: position 41,174 of record ML787329.1, read on the forward strand.
CCCCTCTCCTAAAAAAGTGTGCCCTCTTACTACATTGTAGTTGCCTTTATGCATTTCCAATGTGTAACTTCCCTAACCCTTGGTCTTCCAATGACATTGACGCTCAAGATCTAATCTTTCCCTCATGAGATCAGCGGTTGTGAATTAATCGTCCATTGAGATCACTTAAGTCACTTAAGTGACTGACAACCTCATAAAGTCACTTTACACATTAAAAAATAAAAGGTTCAACTTTATAAAATCACTTTATAAAGTACCTTTATAAAAATAAAGACACCGGGGAGAAAATGTGCTCGGTCACTTCCTCATGCTGGGCATTGCCAATGCAGAAGTACCTTTGAGCTACCAAATCTAACATTGACTTGGAGCTTCTCCCACTAGATTTCTATTAAACCTCACACTCCAACACTTCAATAACCTTGCCAACTGATCAATGGTCCAGATTCATTTGCTATGCCAAATCAACAGCTTCGATGTCCTCCGACTCAAACATAGGTTTTACTTCAGGGAAATGGTCTGATTTAGAACTTAACCATTTAAGGGCTTTAGAACTTCTCTGATCTCCTTCCTCTTTCCTTCATTCAAAGGGTAGACACTTAGAACTATATCAAGAGTTCATCAATGCATAGTTATTGTGCGCACTTAGGCTCATCAATGCTCGGGGGCATTATTTCTCTGTCTGATTGGTTCGATCCTTGGACGTGTCATTTGTAGGGACGTATTGACACAATGCATGGTCTCCCCCTATCATTGACAACACTTAGTATCCCCCTTCCTATGATATCAATGAAATTATTTGAAATCAATGACAACACAATTTCAACAAATTCCCCCTTTGTCATTGATGGCAACACATTCTTAAATTTCTCCAGTCTATGCAAACATAGATCTCATATAAGTTGAATTCTTCCTGCAAGTCTCCCCCCGTCTCTTTACTCTCTCCCTTTGACATCAATGGAAAATAGATTTTCTCCTCTTTTTATTGTATTCTTCATTTTCTTCCTTGCAACCAATAATCTTTTTGTCTTTTCCAGCTTCCCTTGAGTTTTTGCTTCTCCAAGAAGCTTTATGAAGTAACTCCCCCTGTGAATGTGCTTGCTTTTATGATTTATTGTACTATTTCCTCATTTATGCACTCTCCTCCTAAG
>ML787329.1:42421-86025 GCA_009831015.1 Picea engelmannii
CCTTCAAGAAATAGTTTAACCACTGGAAGGAGATCTTGGAATACACTAAGATTGGAGCACCAAGGTTTCATGGTAAAAAATATACCTTTTGGAATAAAAGGATGCAAACCTTTTTACAGGCACGTCGATTTGATGTTTGGCAGTCAATACTAGATAGATATACAGTACCTGACACTTCCCCAACTGACAAAGATGGAAAGAAAATCAGCGAAAACAATTCAAAGGCTAAAGGAACCATTTTGAGCAGTATGGATGATTATCAATATTTGTCAAAGTTATGCATTGGAAGACTGCAAAGGATATTTGGGATAAACATCAAAATATTTACGAAGGAGATACCAAAGTAAAGGGAGCTAAGCTTCAAACCCTTAGAGCTAAGTTTGAGCAATTGAAGATGAAGGAAGACGAAGGCATTGCAGCCTAATTTCTACGAGTTGACAAAATAGTGAACAATATTAGAGGATCGGTAGAAGAAGTTGATGAATCAGTGATTATTCAAAAGGTTCTAAGATCTCTTCCTATGATATTTGATCCTAAGATATCAACCATGGAAGAAAGAACATATCTTGACAATTTGAGCATGGGTGAGCTACATGGAATATTCACAGCTTATGAAATGAGGATAGAACAAGATAATCCATTCACAAAGGAAGCAACATTCAAAGCATACAAGAATACAAAGAAGTAGAACAAGCCAAAGTCAAAACTAGATTCTAGTTGCAACGACGATTTAGAGGAATATGAAGAAGTAGAAAACTTCGTGAGAAAGTTGAAAAGAGGAACTGACAAATACAAAGGTATGTTTCCATTGAAATGTTTTAATTGTGATGGTATTGGTCATTTTTCTTCTAAATGTTCATATGATAAGAATAAAGGTAGTGATGAAGAAGAAGATCCTAAGAAGAAAAATAAAAATAAAAAGGGAGACAAGAGAAGGAACAAAAGGAAATTCTTCAATAAAAGTTTATACTCAAAGGAAGACACTCCTCATTAGATGAGGATGGTGATAGTGACACTGATTCAGAAAGAGTACTCTTCATGGAAGTAGATGATGATGATGAAAATAGCGAAGAAGAAGGTGAAGTCGATCTCAAAGCATAATTAATCAGTTCCCTAGAAAAAATTAGGAAAGAAAGAAAGAAAAACAAGTCACTCAAGGAAGAATTAAATATGAAAGAAGGATCCTAGAATCCCAACTCAAAAGAAATCGAGTAAATAATCATGAAGTTAAAAATCTAGGTGGAAGAAGACAGAAGGATTGAAGAAACACTCAAAAGTAATCTAGAAAAAAAGGAGAAGATGATTGAAAGCTTGGAAGCATAAATAGTCACCTTAAGAAAAGATCTCCAGAAGAAAGATATGCAGTAGAACAACACCAAAATATTCGATGAGATCATCAATAGTCAAAGTCCATACTATGACAGGTCTGGGCTAAGATTCAACCAAGTGCAGACTGAGAAAGGTTAGAGCTCCAAGATGATAGAACGAGAAGAAGAACAAAGAAGCTATCCAGAAATCATTAGAGGTACTCAAGAAGAAAATCACAGAGGAACTGGACCACCTAGAAGATTCAAAACACAGAATCGGAAATCAACAACATCTCAAGAAGAAGAAGGCTTTAGAAGAGCAACGTCATTTAGAATATCCCCTACATCTAGGTATCAAACTATTTTTCTTGGTTTATGTTATTCTTGTAACAATTTTGGACACAAAGCTGCAAACTGTAGAGCCTATGCCAAGAACATAAGCAATTATGAAAGTTATTCAAACAACAATTATCCGAGAAAGTCACATGAAGCAAAAAGTAGAAAATCACAATAGTTTTCGCTCACTAAGTAATGAAGTAGAGTGTTACAAGTGCAACAATTTTGGACACATGGCCAAATATTGTAGACTAATTGTTCCTCCAAGAGAACCAAATCAAGATATCGAACAGGAACCACAAAGGATATCGAGAAGGAAGCAGGATCAATTCAACATTGAAGAATGTTTGCTTTCTCTACAAGCGCAAAACAAGAAAAGTGGGTGGCATGTTGACAACGGTTGTTCGGAGCATATGACAAGTGACAAGAATAGGTTTCTGACCTTGAAGAAGAAACGAGATGGATAAAAAATTATAGGTAGAGGTACAGTCAAGCTTGGAAGCAAAGATGTCAAGGCAGAAAATGTTCTACTTGTCGAAGATATGAAGCACAATCTACTAAGTGTAAGTCAAATGTGTACTGAAGGACACAAACTTTTGATAAATAGGAAGAAGAAGTGGTGATGAAAGGGGAGAAAATGAGGTTGCGAGGTTTGAACATGTTGAGAGGTTGGATAATTCTTAGAAAATATATTTTTGGTGATGATCTTTTTAAAGCATATGTGTTTTGTTGACTTTACTTTTATTTTCTTTTTTAAGTAGATAAATTTTTAAAAACATGATTTTGATTTACATCATTTTCAATCTCCATCTCCATAAATACAAGGTTAAAAGTCAATATTATTATAATACCATATTAAATTTTAAAACACATAAGAAAAAAATATCATACTTATATACATTTATTACAAGGAAGTCAATTGATACAATTGGAGTGATTGCTTTCCTTTTTTTATAATTAGTTAGTTATATTACCTTCACAATCTAACCACCTCAATAATAATTATTTATTAATTATACACAATGACAATTGCATTTATCGTATTATAATGAAATATTCCTTGTCATTGAGTTTTTTCCAGGGAAAAAATTCGCTCAATTATATTATAGCATATAATTTTTTTACAACTACCACTGCATCTGCGAAGATTCTTTCCAAATCTTCCAGTGAGGATGAAACTACTGTTCAAAATAACTTAACATATAACTTACAACATCTTCAAAGAGGCTACAAAAAGAGTCTCATAAAACACCAGATAAATTGTGAGTAGATAGTCCTACTCCAAATCTCCGAACAGATTCAAAAAAGGAGATACTATCAAAATTAAAAACCAAGAGACCATACTGACTAAAAATGGAATCACCATCAATGGTTAATGGATTCTGAATTGTCTCCTTGGACCAATCGCTCCATTGGTCCACTTTTGGTAAAAAAGTATGCCTTCCGTATTCTCCATTGCTTGCTTTGATAAAGTGTCAGCTTCAGTATTAAAATTTCTATATAGATGTTGGAAAGTAATTAAGCGGAAGCTCCCAGTCAGCACTAAAATTCTATCGTTAACGCCCTCCAAAGAGCTCACATGTAAACTACCCACTTTTGTTAACCAGTCGATAACAACCTTTGAGTCACCTAGCAAATGTAGATCAAGAAGCGATAAGTAATCAACAAGCCACAATGATGCCCAGGCTCCCAAGCGTTCCACTTTAGTATTTGTTCCTTTGCCACAATTAAGTGTCCATCTGTAAACAATAGCCTCTTGAACTTTAATAATACCCCCTGCACCACAAATACTACCATCACTTTTGGCAGCGCCATCAAACCAAGCTAGGTCGAATCCTTGTGGGAGGAAATCAAAATATCCTTTGGTGTTTGTCTTTTGGGAAAGAAATGGAACATGGAGATAATGCCAAAATCTTGTAGATCATTGCCTGCGAAGACAGACTAGAATCCTCAAACAGAGCTTTGTTATGCTCTTGCCAAATGTACCAGATGGTATAGGCTACAATATGAGTAGGAACAGATTTATCCACATACCAACTCTGAAAACAATCTGAAAGTGTATTCCTTGTCCAGCTCCTGTTCAGATTTAATTCCTTATACACTAAATTCCAGACTGATATTGCAAAGGGACAGTAAATAAAAAGGTGACTAACTGACTCCCAATCTGATTTACAAAGAGAACAATGCCCCTAACCTGTCCATCCCCTTTTTTGTAGTGTATCCCAAGTTAATATTTTACCCTCCAAAGCCAACCAAACAAATAATTTTACCTTTAGTTGAGCTTACCAATTCTAAATTTTTTGTTTCCAGGTATCAAATTTCAACAGTCTTTTAGCCGAGATGATCCTTAAGTAAAAATTCTCTACAGAAGGTCTTCCTGAATTGTCACCTCCTACCCACATTAGAGTGTCCTTATTTTCTTGGATGAGCACTCCTGACATTGATAAAGGACTTATGAACTGATCCCACTCACGTGCTAAATCCCCTTTCAAATCTAGATCGATGCTACTAAGCCAATAGGAAACCAATGATTGATCAAGTCTTTATGGCCCAGTCAAGTGTTAGTATGTTCTTTTCCTTTAACACCGACAATAGACTGCTAGAGATGAAAGAGCAGTCACCCATACCCATGATTCTATCCTTGCATATATTTATAAAAAGCCCATTCCTAGGTATCCAACTTAAGCCATGCAAAATCAAATACAAAACTTTTAAAAGTTCGGACCAGATTCTAGAAATCTCAGTCTTTCTGAAAAACTGAGTTCTGAGCCAATTAATCACTGATCTCTGTAATAGATATTTGTCAATCACTACCCTGTGCCAAATGCCTTTTCCCATGAGAATTCGCCATAACGTGTTCGCCACTAGAGACTTGTTGAAGTCAAAAATATTACGAATTCCCCACCCCCCAAAAGATTTTGGAAGGGATATTCTCTCCCAACTGCAAAGATGCATCGTATGGGAATCACAATTCCTTTTCCAAAGGAAATTAAACATGTGATTCCTGAGAATTTTCAAAACTGAGCTTGGGACAACCGCTAGAGACATCCAATAGATAGGTTGGCTAGATAACACTGCTTTCAGGAGCGTAAGACGCCCTCCTAAAGAAAGCCACCTAAAGCACCAGTTATTAATCTTATTTTCCAAATTTTTTTATCAACCAATGACATTCATCCAATCGCATAGCTCCAACCTTCATGTTAAAACCGATGTATTTGAAACCTTCCTCCAACTCTAGAAAATTATAAGGGAAAAAAGCTTTGAACAGAAAAAGCTCCTGATCAGTCAGACTTGTTTGATGGAAAGTCGACTTCAAGGCATTGATCAATAAACCAGAATTCAAGCTGAAAAGTTTAAGAACTTTATCTATTTCCCACCACTCATGAATAGTAGCACCAATCATAATAATTACATCATCCACAAATAAAATATGCAATATTTTAATAGATTTTGACACTAACACCTGACAGTTTTCCCTCTCTTTGACTATCTTTCAGTAATAAACTCAGACTTTCTATCACCAAAATAAACAACAACCTTGATAAGGGACAACCTTGCCTCAAACCCCTTCCACTCTTAAATAAATCTGTTCCTTCACCATTAATCAAGACTAAATATGAGGTAGAGACAACATAACTCATCATCCAATTAGTCATTTTTGGATCCAGTCCAATTTGAAGGAGGAGAATGCGCAAAAGGTCCCAATTAACACAGTCATAAGCGTTTTGAAGATCCAAGTTTAGAATCAATGACTTTGATTTTTTCTGATTAATACTGTGGATACATTCATGGATTGTACCTATAGCATCTTGAATCTTCCTTCCCTGTAGAAAGCCCAACTGCTCTTCTGAAATTCATCTAGAAAGAATTGGTTTGATCCGATAGGCTATGATCTTTGAGATAATCTTGTAACAGAGGTTACACAAAGAGATCGGTCTATAATCTCCAAAATGACGGGGCTTGTTCACTTTTGGAATTAAAGTGATAAAAGTAGAATTTAGAGCTCACGGAATAAAACCCAAAGTTATAGATTCTTCAATCATTTTTAGAATGTCATCTCCAACTAAGTCAAAGAAATGCTTAAAAAACTCCACGGTCCAGCCATCTGGGCCTGGACTCTTATCCACTTTTAAATTTGTTAATACTTTCTTCAGTTCTTCCTTATCCACGAGTTTATAGAGGGCATCTGACTTTGAATCTAGAACCATGTTTGGAAATAAAGTAGCTACTTTTACTTGATCAACATGATTTATATCCACAGACTTATTATAAAAATCTTTAAAATGTTTAACTGCTGCCAATTTTAGATTGTCTTGTCCTCTATAAAATGTTCCCCCCTCAGCTTGTATCTCCCATATGAATTTATGGTTTCTCATGTAGTTGGCATAGCTATGAAACAATTTTGTATTTAGATCTCCACTTTGAATCCATATAGCATGACTGCGTTGGCGCCATTGTTCCTCAATATCCTTTAGTAATGAATTTCTTTCCTGCTCTAAATATTTTAATGTCAGATCAATCATACTATGATAGGTACCCTCCGACAAATTTTGGAGTCTAAAGGAGATTTCCTGTTCAAGTCCTCTAAGCCTAACATTCTTTAAAGTTTTATAATCCTTATGCCAGACTTTTGTAATCTTTTTCAGATCTTTCAACTTCCAGACCAACCTCTTTTGTTTACCAGGTTCCCGAAGATACAAAGGATCTGTCCACAAGTTATGAACTAAAGTATAAAAATCATTATCTGATCTCCACACAAGATTAAATTTGAAAGGAATAACTTTGAACACTAGCGGGAGATCCAATTGTAATAAAATCCGAGCATGATCAGAGATAAAGGGGAATTCAACCCAAGTTCTAAAAATGCCAGTAGACATCTCTAAATCCTCAGAAAGTAAGTAACGATCCAGTCTCTTTGCTATGAAAGCATTGCCCACCCGACCATTTCTCCATGTTGTTATCGGACTAATCAGTAGGTGCAGACACTAACAGATCTCCCTAGATCCACCTGGATGTAGAACAAAACAGGACACGACACGACTCTTTCCCTAAGTTGTAATCATTGAGTCCGCTAATAGGGAAGAATAAGTGACATACCTTTATATCGCTTCTCTATGTTGCTCCCGCTTCGCTCCGGTGCTCTCTTGAGGTCAAGTCCAAGACAACACAAACCAACCAAAGTGAAGATAGCGAAACATATTCAACGTCAACTTATGCATATGATCGAGGAATTACACAATAAAGTAAGAGTGACTTTATGGGAAAGGGACATGCTGTTGTATCATATTAATTGAAAGTAGAAGATACAACCTGATCGCCTTGATGTAGCAAGCTTCCTTTTAGTGACCCTTGGTTCCAACACACACACTTGCTTTGTACTTGCATGAAGAAGATCCAATTCCTTTTGATAGACCAACTAGAGTCTTCAAGCCTCTGTCTAGGCAGGGTTCTTCACACAATTCTTTCACCAATTCTTCATTCAATCTTGCTTAACCTTTTCCATGGGAAACCCTTTCAATATATAGGAGAAGGAGAGATGGTTACATGGATGAGGATGATCCCATCAAATCTGAGAAGTCAATAGAATGACAACCATACGAATGCCAACTCATTTTCTAGAAAATTCCTTTCTAGAACCCTCGAGACCTCTTCTCCTTTCCAAGCTTAAAAACAGGTTTGCACCCTGTGTATGGAGCAAACTGCGAGAAGTTTGCACACTAAGTGTGGGTAGCCTGTGAGAATGAGGGATTCTCGCACCCTAGGCCATAGGCAGCCTGCGAACTCACTTCAAAAATATGTTTTGGGAAGGAGACAAGGGCCACATTTCTCAGGCAAAAAGTCCTTGTTGGGAGCCTGAATACACCATTGTTAAGACATCACCAGAGTGACCAAAATCATGTGTAACAGAATGCCCCCCTAAGTATGAGACCAGAATCTGTGACAGCCGAAATACTTTGTAAACTACGTGTGTGTGTCAGAAACCAGGAGTGCACCTAATCGGAAACCTGCAAACAACCAAGCATCTGCAGAATATAATACCAGTTCTGAGGTAGTCATTCCCATACTCAGATCACAAATGGATGACATCATGAACGTAGGTCATGGCCACCAATCATACACCGTGGATCCATGCCGTCAAATATACTGCATAGCCACCAGGAATACACTATGGATCTATGCGAGAAGACTCAAATTAAGATGACATAGCCACGTGACATACAAAGTGGATCTATGTGTCAGCAAATCATACATATTCCATTGTAGCCCGGATAAAAAAGATGAGACCCAGGGTCTTCAATCTCGTCACCTGAAAATACGAATCTAGCCATGTGATTACATGTGTTGAGGTCGAACATGGTATAAACCACTTGATTATCGGTCATTGATGAAACCGTTAACAAGTGCGAGGGAAATCACCATTAATGTCAATGACTCCCAAGGTACACTAGTACAATCCAATGAATGTGAATAAATGAGCTGAGGTCGAACATTCAACATAATCTCCCGATTAGGGGTCAATGATGAAAACCCATTGTCGAAAGCGATAGAACCTGCCATTAAGGCATGCAAGTTCCAAGGTACCAAATAATTTCTAAGTCTTGTTTCCGGATAATGAGTTGGAGTTGACGGAATAAGACTCATCACAGAAGGGCCTTGATGTATCCCCCATCAACGACATAAAATAAGTAATAGATTTGGAAGGTGAAACAGAGTATGAATATAGGTCGGAACGGACACAGGGAAGGTCGACACGGTAAGAATGGACAACTGCAGATGGCCAACTCAATAGAGGTTTTGGATGAACTTCTCTTGAACATATGAACGACACGACCAGGGATTTGACAACACTGACTCAGAGACAACTCAGGATATGACCTTGTAGCAAGTCGAATGAGAGACAAATGGATTTCTCAAACCAGCTTCAAATAATGAATAGGGGGTTTCATGTTCAAGAGCGAGACTTACTTGCCAAAAAATATGAATACGAAAACACATCCCTTTCCCAAATTTTCCCCCACCATTTCTGGCGAGTACCTCTTTATTTTTACGCAAGCTTGAGGAGGATAACATATGCTTGTTAATGTAAGCTCATCCTTCAGACGAGTCCCTCGGAGTATGTTTAACGAACCCTAGAAAAGAGTAGTTTGGTCCCATTACAGGTCTTTCGATGTTTGTTTAACGAGTCCAAAGATAAAAAAAACTCGAAGGTTTTCCATAATTATAGAGTCTGGAAAAACACTTAAAAGAGAACTCTCTCGGTTCCTTTTTCGTAAAGTAGTCTGATGAGACCGAAAAAGAGATAAATTATCGCCCATCAAACGTTTGGTTCAGATACTTTTACGAGCGTGAACAGAACAAGGTCACTCGACAATCTTTTCATTTTTATGGAGTGTGAAAAAAGCTTAAAGGACACTCCTTTGTGTTCATCATTTTCGTGTTACCACGACGAGTACGAAAAAACAAGAAAAGTATACTCGGTTACGTTCTCATGTATTTTCGAGCGCGAGAACGAACGAAGACTAAGCTCGAAGTTTTTCTAAAAACTATAAAAAGCAGTCGTATATGCGACTAAAAAGAAAAAACATCCGTACCCCTTCATATGGACTTCAAAGTCGTCATATCTGCAGAAATTCACACTCATAGGACCATTAGGCATTAGGTTTAATAGACAAAACTATATAAAAAATCAACAAAAATGGTAAAAAGTGAATAAATACAAGTAAAAAGGGTCTTTTACCATTTCCATTGTAGTTTTGCCAAGAACTCTGCCCAAAACACCTCATTTTCCTCTGAATTTCAGTACTCAATTGCGGGAGGCACAAGCGACCATTTGGCGAACTGTCTCCATCAACAAGGTAAGCTCTTTGTCTTCTACCTTTTCATGGTTCAGTTTTTTGTTTTCATTGGCAAATTTCAAGGTTTTAAGCTTGTTTTAGGGCCAAAACTTGCGCCGTAGCATTCTTGCAGGCTAGCTATACGGGACTTGTGAGAATCCCGCACTGTGCCAAAGGGGCACCTGCGGGGGCCGAAAAATGAAATTTTGATTTAGTTTTTGCTCAATAAAAAATATGTCAAGGGTTGAAACAAGAGGCTGACCTTTCTCTTATGGTTCTTGTGCAGGCCTTTAACCATCACGATGCTGGAGTGGTGAGAAAGAGAGCATGAAGAAGATGATGCTATCGTCGGGAATGACTCGGGCACCATCGCCACTCTCCGAGATTGTGGTCTCTTGAAATTCTTCTGGATCCTGGGCATGAGGGCCCAAGTCAGGTTGTTGGAGTACCTCGTTCATATGTGGGACGTGGACCAACAAGTATTTCACGTGGGAGTCCACATATTGTCCTTGGATATCGAGGATGTCTACTTCCTAACAGGACTGTCACAGCGTGGGTACCATGCTAGTTTGACCAGTAGTCGAGGTGGCGGACTCTCTATGAGTGAGTATTGCCGTCAGTACTCCGTTCCAGAGGCAGAAAGAAGGAAAGGAAAGGTGGCCATTTGGGGGGTCTGGGATTTGACCCTTCGAACCATCTTTTTCACTATTACTCGTATGGTTGGGAGCATTGCTCCACACATGGCTCTCTAGAGCTATTTTCAGTACGCCATAGAGTGTACAGAGCCCCGGGTCTTTAACTGGTCGGACACAGTCCTTCACAGCATAAAGAGATAACTAACGAAATGCAGAAAGGGTGATTTGAAACAATTTGGGTACGGGTCACTTTTGGTATCCTTCTTTCTAGAGAGGGTTCCACTGTTGCGGTTGCAGGTTGAGTGGGGTTTACCAACTCCACAGGATCCGAGAATGCTGAGGTGGTGCAACCTCATGGCCCGACACGTAGTTGGGCCAATCATCAAATATAACGATTCATTCTTTGACTGGTTGCGGCCACAGATGTTGATGGTTGATGATTATGCCTATGCTGGGTTGGATTTCTGAGGGGATCCGGATTTGGCCCTACCTGAGGACGCTCAGTGGGGAGATCTAGGTAAGAAGTATACACATTTTCACTTTTTTAAATGTTTTTGTGAATTTTATCATATGCAATGTTTTTATGTTTGTCCAAGGACTAATTACAAAAACTCTTTTTGATGACATAGACGTGGGGCCTTATCGACCTCCGGATACCTCTCCTATTCAACGGCGAGGAGAGGTGGCTCCAGTAGCACGATGGGATGCCGAAGATTATGAAGTAGTGGAACAAAACTTGGAGGGATTGATTGTTGGCATTCCAGACATGACTATCGGGGAGATCCCTCGGCATTATCAGTGTCATAATGTGGGCGTGTCAGAGTCTATTAGCCGACTGCTTCGTAGAGTGGCCCGGGCAGTCGTGTGTTACCGTGATCGTCACCCATGACGCTATTTTGTAGAGGCTATGAGCCTCATTTTTGAGATTTTGGTCCTTGGACATAAACTTTTTGTAAAAAACTTTTGATCGTTATATACATATATATAGCTTCTACCAACTTATCTTATGTTGTGTGATACATGTGATGTGATTGGTTTATAAATGGCCCAAATGTCTGTCTAATACATAGTTAGCTAATGCATCATTTAATGTATTTGGACATCTAGGAATGTGTTGATACTCAATATAATCAAAATAACATTCCAAGAGGCAAATTCGTAAGTATACCCATAATAAAGTAGGACTTCGAATAGTATAGACATTACTTAACTGTAGTACTACTAGCTGCGAATCGAGTCGTACAACCAAGTGACATATACTGAGTGAAATAGCATCAATCAACAATTCGATAACGACGCTATACTCTGCAATGTTGTTGGTTGCACGGCCGAGACACACACCTTGTAGAGTGATAAGTTCGTTTGTAGGGGCGTAAATTGCCCAAGCAACAGAAGCAAGGTTCTGAGTACCACAGCTAGCGCCATCAACAAAGCCAATGTGGGGTAACGAAGACTCCGACATCTGGAAACCAAACACAACGTAACATAAGCGGCTGAGAGCAAAGACCAAATAATGAAAAAAACACACTACGGTAACACACAAGAAGTATGATACAATAAAATACAAGTACTCATGCAGTGGTAATCTTAGGCATAGTACTTCTTTAAGTACAACCCATTTATGGGTTCACTCAAAGGGATACCGTCGTAATCTACTAACTCATAAGATCCTTTCTCTAAAACTCGTTTCACGATATACGGACCTCGCCACATGGCTTCAAATTTTTCGGCTCCCAGCATATCCCGATCTTGTTCGTAGAGGAGAACCAGATTGCCTTCGGAGAAAATGCAAGGCTTGACATGTTTGTTGTATTAGGCCTTAACACGTTTCTTCTGGGCTTCAATGATTAGGGTAACGTTGCGACGAGTTTCATCTAATCGCATGAGATACAACATACGTTCTTCTTCGGCAGAAGTGTTCGGGAGGAGTTCGACGGCTAGTTTTAAGGAGGGTATTTCACATTCAATCGGTAGGATGGCTTCTAGGCCATAAACTAACTAGAATGGTGTAAATTCGGTAGCAGATTTAACGAATGTCCGATAAGCCCATAATGTTGAAAACAACATCGTGTGCCAACTCGTCTTGTGAATCCTTATCATTCGTCGAAGCATGGTAATGAGGACCTTGTTTATTGCTTCAACTTGGTCATTGGCTTGTGGGTAATAGGGTGTCAAGTTTTCATGGCGAAGACCCAACTTTTCAGTGAGTTTGAACATCATGAAGTTTCTAAAGTGGCTACCGTGATCAGTAATGATAGCCTGAGGAACACCAAAACGAGCTATGACGTGATTGAAAATGAATAATGTTGCGATCTTTCCGGTATTGTCGAATGTCGGCATTGCTTCAGCCCATTTCATAAAGTAATATACGGCTACAATAATGTAACCATGCCCCCCGACCGAGTGAGGGTGACATGTCATGAAATCGATACCCCATTTCGCAAAAGGACCGATGGAGACCACAGGGTGAAGAGGAGCGGGATGTGAATATATTTTATGGTTGTAGGTCTGGCAAGCATGGCATTTTTGGACGGCTTTTATACAGTCGTTAAATAAAGAAGGCCAAAAATACCCTGCTCGCAAGATCTTCTGGGCAATAGCATACCCAGACATATGACCACCACGGGCTCCAGATTGGCATTCGTTGAGGGCTTTCTCAGCTTCGTCAAACGTGAGGCAGCATCGAAAAACTGAGTCAATTCCACGACGATAAAAAGTATCACCGAGGATAATATATTGACGGGCTTGGTAGCGTATTTGACGGCCGTCAGCACTAGACAAATTGGGCCAAAAAGTCTGGGTTTGGAGACATATGATGATATCTCCATACCAAATATCATTAGAACTAATCAAGAAAAGGGATTCATCAGGTAATGAATCGACTGCTACCTTTTTCGTCTCAGAGTAGGGAAAGTCGCATATCAACTCGACAAACACTAAGGATTTCTTGGACTTAGCACGTTTGAATTCTAAGTCAAATTCCTATAGTATCACGATCCATTTGGAGTATTTTCCCCCTAGCAGTTGACGTGTGAGAATGTGTTGCATAGGGTTGCAGTTATAAATTACCGTAGTCTTGCGAGAGAGGATATAGTGACGAAAACATTGAATTGCTTGGACAGCTACCAAGGCCAGTTTTTCGACATGTAAATACTTGGTTTCGGTAGGCGTGAGACTTCGACTCAAGTAATAGATGACATGTTCTTCATGAGAATCATCCTCCTGGACAAGAACCATAGCGATGGTGTAATCCGAGGCTGCGAGGTAGAGGAAATAATCGCGGCTGTAATCCGATGGGAAGAGAAGCAGAGTACGTGTTAGGGATAGTTTCAAAGCTTCGAAAGCTTTGTTGGCGATGGTATCCCATACGAACTCTGACCCCTTTTTGAGTAGTCGCGTAAATCCAAGAGTTAGCTCGGCATAGTTTGGGATGAAACGACAAAGAAAGTTTGTTTTCCCTTGCAAACTTTGTAACTGGAGAAGCGAAGAAGGAGGAGGGAGATTGAGAATCGCCTTGACCTTCAAAGGATCTACCCTGATCCCTTGACGTGAAACAATAAAGCCTAGAAGTCGGCCGGATTCTACGTAGAAAATGCATTTGTGAGGATTCAAGCGTATATGGTAAAACCGACATCGGAGGAAAATGGCTCAGAGGTGTATTGGATGATCGACACGGCGAATAGAATGAGCGGGTAAGTCATCGAGATAGGACTGCACGATGTGCTTGATATCATGGAAGGCATAAGACATAGAACGTTGGAAAGTTGCGCCAACATTTTTTAGACTGAAAGGAAGTTTTCGATAGGCAAAAGTTCCCCAAGGACAAATAAAAGCAGTTTTGTGTTGGTCCTCGGGAACAATATTGATTTGATTATATCCGGAGAAGCCATCCATCAGAGAGAAGATTTCACTTCTGACACAATCGTCGACAATCTGGTTGACGAAGGGGGTAGAAAACTTATCTTTAGGACATGCTTTGTTAATATCCCTATAATCAATGCACACGCAGATTGTGCCTTGTTTCTTGTCGATCGGGACGAGATTGGAAACCCAGTCAGTGAAATCCACTGGGTAAATAAAGTCGGCTTTGAGAAGTTTCTCGACTTCAAGTTTAATAACGGTCGCTTTACGTGGGTGGACCGGACGAAGGAGTTGTCGGACGGGTTTAGCCTCCGGGTATGTCTTGATCTCATGTATCACAATGTCGGGGTCGATACTCGACATTTCTTCATAGCTCCATGCGAAGACGTCACGAAATTCTTTGAAAAGTGACTTGTAGGTGACGATTTCGTCAAGGGAACACGAAGCTCCGATATGCACATTTTCGACAATTCTAGGTTTTATGGATATGTCGAGGGGAATGGTGAGTGAGATATTGCTTAAGTTCCCTTCGGAAAACACATCGTGTGTAGACTCGAGAACGGTGGAAATGACAACAACGGTCGACGGGGTCGAGATCCGTTGGTAGCTCTCAATGGTGTGTTGTTCGAGGAAGAGGATGGAACGATGATGTCCATCATCCCAGGGGGTGTCTTCCATAACAGACATAATCATCTCGTCTGTGGGAAAGATGAATCAGAAAGGATCTGGAGATAAATCAGCAAGAGAGGGGGTAGAAGGAGTTGTCGATTGAATGGCCTGATAGGCGGATTCAATCAGACTCAAAGGCATTTCGTCGCCGTAACGAAGATGATCGTCGGGGTTGGGTACCATCCATGGGTCGTGAGACGCAAGGATTCCATGAATAGAGTTGGAGATCATGTTGATCAAAGCGACAGAAGGATGTGAAACATCGGGTGGTGGGATGGGGAAGGTACCCATTAATGAGGAGTCTTTAAGAAGACCCACATCGACGTTCTCGTATCCGGGGGGGTTTTGGCAATGAACGGTATGTTGTCGGTACGCGCATCCGAGTTAAAGAAGGATAATTGGTCAACGGTAATGACCTTTCCTTGATGAGGGAAACGCATGACACGGAAAAGAGTCGACACAACTGCACGCATGGAATCGATCCAACTGCGGCCAAGAAGAAGGTCGTAATCGAAAGGAGTGTCAAAGACTTCCACTTCAACTTGGTCCGTTTTTCCTTCTAACGTAATTGGCAACGAAGGGAGGACACCGTAAGGCTTAAAACCGGAGCCATTAAAGGCTCTGAGTGTGTTGTGGGATTCAGTCAAAGGGGGAGAGCCGATGGATTTCCAGCAGGTAATAGACATGACACACGTCGAGGCACCCTCATCGATAACTGTTCTACAAATTTTTTTGTCGGAGACAATAACTTGTATTTGGAATGCGAGTTGAGGGGTTAACCTTGGAATGTGATCTTCCAAGTCAAAAATTATTAAATTCGTATCCGTAGGGTCGATTCCACCGATAGCTTTCAACAGTGTCTTCCGTTGTATAGGACAACTTTGAAGGACTTCAAAGGCTGACATCACAGATGGTGCTTGGCCCAGATCTTCCACAATACTGTAGTTATGGGCAGCACGGGCATGAGGATTGAAAGTTGATTTCCAAACGACGCCCTTTGGAGGAGGGCGAAGATCTGTGTCGAGGCTCGGTCGTTCGAGATGAAGAGGACCGTTGGTAGGTGGAGTCGTGGGAGATGGTTGGACCAATGAAGGAGGTATAGCATCAACCTTCTCTTTAGAGGAGGAATGATCTTTGGCTCGAGTGGTAAGTGTGATGTCATTTTGTTGTGAATCTCCTATACACATTAAGACATAGGATGTAGTGGAGGGGGAGGGTTAGTCGTGAATGACCAATTGGGCCTGTTGTTGAGAAGGGAAGGGTTGTGACAATACGGCCAGAGTGGGTGGTTTTGTGGTCCCTTGAAGGAACTTAGTAACCTCGGCACGTCGTGGACAATCCTTAGTGTAGTGATCATACCCACAGATAAGACAAGGGTATCGGGGTTTGCGCTTATCTTTATCATCAACAGGTGGTGTTTTGGTTCTCTCTGTTTGCGAATTATTTTTGTCCTCCTTATTCTTACCCTTTCCCTTTTTGGATTTGTTTTTACCGGTGGGGGTAGATTGAACAGCATTTACCTCAGAAGTCTTGCCGGTGGGAGGGGTAAGAGATGGAGCATTTTGAACATTAGAAGAAATGGGTTTGGGGTTGTTGCTGGAGGTTTGGATGGAATGCGGTTGGGAATGGAAAGTGCCAATCACACTGTCGGCTGCATGAGAAGCAACAGGAGTAGTTGAAGTGGCAGAAGTAGAAGGACGAGGCACATCAAGAAGTTAGTTGTAAAGAGTACCTGTTTGTGAGTAAACGAGGTCAAGGTATTAAGCACGACTAATGGCCTATTCTTCGGTGACAACTCCACCCATGGCGATGTCACGATCGATGTCATTCACAAATGATTTCATGAACCATTTTGCCAGCAACTGATTGGGAAGTTCAAGTTTGATGAGAGGTCATCTCCGTCGCCATTCATGAATGTGATCGGAGATATGAGTGGCTTTGGTTTGTTTAAAAGAGCTCAAAATATTGGTCCCTGTTTCATAGCGGATCGGTAACTGGTAGTGGGTGAGGAAAGCCATAGCGAGGGTGTTGAAGTCGGCGAAGAAACCTCGTGGTAATTCTACATACCACTTCGCGGTAGAACCCGTGAGAGTTCGTTGAAAAAGGCGTAAACGAATAGAGTCATCCATCAAGGAGTTGGATGAGCACCAAAGGTAAAAAGTCATTACGTGATTGTTCGGGTCCTCTCTCGGTTTGCCATCGAATTTAGGGATATTAGATGGTAGTTTGGCAGGTATAACAGGCCATTGGGGAGAGTGACGGATCGGATCATTGAAAATCCTCGACAGATCCAGGAGGTCCAGGGTGGCTAAGAAAGGTAATTGTCTGCTGTTCACATGCGAACACTGGTGACTTTGGGGAGGGAGTCCTGTCGGCAAACCAGTGGGACCATAAGCAGTCTGCATATAATGCGAGGATCCGGGCAGATTCGGTGGTGGTTGTGGAGGCAAGTAACTCATAGGGTTGTACCCTTGAACAGGGGTGTGGGGTTGAGCAGTCGAGTCCCAAATAGGATTAGACGTACCTGGATAGGGTTGGCCTGTACCAGGGGGTATGACGGAGCTAGCTAGAATTTGTTGCCCCCCAACCAATTGAGGATTATGTTGGATTAGATGGTTCCAATATTGGGCCAAGGATGGAGGTATGTTTTGTCCATAGGGTGGGGTCGGTGGGGGTTGTCCTCCAATCGAGGGTTATGTTCCAATTTTGGGTTCTGTTCCAATTGGGATTTGCCCTGCAAGGGGGGGGTTGATTTGGGCCTCCTTGGTGAAATTGTCCACTAACAGGAATCTGGTAATTTGGTGTGAACGACAGAATGGTGCCACTAGGATCGATGCCTCTGATAGAGGATGGAAAAGGTCCTCCGAAAGGGGGCGGAGGAAGTGTCTGAATGAAACCGGGAGGAGAGTGCTTAGAAGGAGTGGGACCACCAAGAGTTCCGGATGTGATTTGCGTAGGAGCGGGGATAGAGGCATTCAATGCATGGTATCTAGGTGGAAGTGTCAGAGTGACTCTGGGCGAAAGCGATGTGCCAATGGGGGCTTGGCTAGCCGCGGTAATCCTGGTGTGAAGACTCGTAGTATCTGTATAAGGGACCATTTGTAAAGGGAGAGTCAAGATGTGGTCAACTCGCGAAGCTTCTGTACTAGGAAAATAATAAGCAGTAGTGAAAGGTACTGCGTCTGGATCCGATGTTTCGGGGAACGCAGGTGAGACAGTGATATCAACGCCTACTCCTGTGCCAAAGAGATCCCGTCTAAAAATGCCAGTAGTCCAAAAAGGATCTTGACCCTCAGGTCCTGGAAAAGGTCCAGTCGGTGATCCAGAAGACAAAACAACCAATTCTCTCGAAGAATTCACTCGCATAATACGTTTCTCAGAGTCGGGATGAAGTCGAAAGTCCTCTCGAGAATTGGTAATTCGGAACCGTTCTAGAGAGTCAGTTCTTTCCACTTGTGGAGTGGTGACGTCTTGGACTTTACTCTATTGAGGAGAGTCCTCTGGTGAGTTGGTAGGCAAGGGTTGAGAACCTTCCAGATTTTATGGGGGTAAGCCTTGCATTCTACGTGAACGACGTGGAGGGTCAATTGTGATCGAGTTGAAAACTTACGAAGAAACTTATATGGTCAACTTGGGTAAACAAACCGCATGCACTAGTAAAAATATAGGAAGAAAAACCAAGCAAACAGGACCTTCTAATTCCGAAGTCACTAGTTGGTGATGAAATCCAACGTCGCAACCACGAGACAAGAAGGGGCTGGGATAAGGTGGAAAAGTTACGTTGACGACCTGCTTAACGGACTTACACCCTGGTGCAAGCTCCCACACATAATCGTGGGTATACCCTCCAAGGAGTCTGAATGAGTTTGGCCAACGTCGATTCCAGGTACCGTGAAGACTTGCCCCTTCACAGTCACCTTGTGTAAGACCCTAAGAAGATAGGCCACTGAGGTTACCACCAACAACAATAGAGCTTGGGGGACAGTCGATAGTCCGATTCACACGTAAGGGCAGAGTATCTAGCCCGAAATCAGCTTGAGAGGCTTCCACTCATCATTGTGGGTATACCTTCAAGTGACCCTCGTAATACGTGCAATCTCTACACCGGTATCAACAAAGCAGGGTGAGTAACTCTGTCAATATCAATGCGACGTCGGGTTTGACCCTTGTGTGAGAAGGGCTTCCTGGGACAAAATGTTGCAAATGGAATTTGACACTCCTTACCACAAGATGTTATTTTGTGTTTTGTGCTTTGGAGAGTGTATCTCTCTGCCTATTCCAAAGCTCTAGCCTAGCTAATGTTGGTGTAATAGAGTCCTAGAAAAGAGTTACTAGTTAAATTTTAAAATTTGTGCGATGATATTAAAGGTTATTATTACTCAAAGGAGATGGAAATGAAATTGATGTTGTGTGAGACTCTGACCCAACAATGCATAGATAGGAATGAAAGATATCAATTTTTGTTCGATGAATCCTATTTACATGAGGGAAAGAGGAGTTTTCTAGAACAACTTTGAACTATGATATACAATCTTCTTTGAAATGCAATATTAATGAATCATGACCAATGCCACTTCTTTATTCGTTCTATTTCAACAATTGAATGCCAATATTTTCAAAATAAAAAAATTCCTTTAAAAATAAAAATGTTTTTTTATTTTCAATAGAAACCACACAACAGTGGTGGAACTAAGAAAAACCAGCAACTAATGAAAAACAATATACAAAAAACCCAAACCAATCTTTCAATGAAGACAAAAATAAGAAGCAGACAAGACTAGTCTTTTCAAATGCACGAGGGCGACAATTTTCCAAGTAATGAGCAATTGAGAAAGACAATTAATCCCAACTTTTAAGCCGATCACCGGCTCCCAACCAAACAAGCACTCAGATTTCAGGACCAGAGATTATATCCTTGTTAAGAAAAGGTCAAGAGATAACAGTTGAGAAAAAATGAACAAGAAGAGCTTTCGATTTCCGAAGACTGATCATTCACAAAATCCGAAGTCAAGAAACAATCAATCAGTGGACTAAGAAGTTCTCTTCAGACACACATACAAATCTGGGCATCTAAGCATACAAAAAACCTTAACCCCGAAATTTTGCAAAATGGGTTCGCAGGCAGGCAGTGGTGTACAGTGCGAGAATGGAGCATTCTCGCAGGCTGGTCACAAGCAGAGTGCGAGAGGTTCGCACTGGACTGACAAGCAGGGTGTGAACTCTAGGGGTTCTCACAGGCTACAGAAGGGTTCAGTGCGAGAATGCCTGAAACTAAGCAAAATTTGGAAAAAAGACAAATATTTTGAAGGAACCTCTGGACCCAGATAGTCTGTCAGGGTCTCCTCAAAACTCATAGATTGATAGAAATGAAAAATGCTAAGGTAAGAGCAAATGGCCAAGGAAAAACACCAAAAACCACTAAAAAATGGGTTGCTTCCCCAACGGAGTCGCCAATTTTGTTATCGGACTAATTGGTAGGTGCAGACACTAACAGATCTCCCTAGATCCACCTGGATCTAGAACAAAACAGGACAGGACACGACTCTTTCCCTAAGTTGTAATCATTGAATTTGCTAATAGGGAGGAATAAGTGACATACCTTTATATCGCTTCCTTCGGTCTTTGTTGCTCCCGCTTCGCTTCAGTGCTCTCGTGAGGTCAAGTCCAAGACAACACAAACCACCCAAAGTGAAGATAGCAAAACATATTCAACGTCAACTTATGCATATGATCAAGGAATTACACAATAAAGTAAGAGTGACTTTATGGGAAAGGGACATGTCGTTGTATCATATTAATTGAAAGTAGAAGATACAACATGATCGCCTTGATGTCGCAAGATTCCTTTTAGTGACCCTTGGTTCCAACACACACACTTGCTTTGTACTTGCATGAAGAAGATCCAATTCCTCTTGATAGACCAACTAGAGTCTTCAAGCCTCTGTCCAATAAGGGTTCTTCACACAATTCTTTCATCAATTCTTCATTCAATCTTGCTTAACCTTTTCCATGAGAAACCCTTTCAATATATAGGAGAAGGAGAGATGGTTACATGGATGAGGATGATCCCATCAAATCTAAGAAGTCAGTAATATGACAACCATACGAATGCCAACTCATTTTCTAGAAAATTCCTTTCTAGAACCCTCGAGACCTCTTCTCCTTTCCAAGCTTAAAAATAGGTTCGCACCCTGTGTATGGAGCAAACTGCGAGAAGTTTGCACCCTAAGTGTGGGTGGCCTGCGAGAATGAGAGATTCTCACACCCTAGGCCATAGGCAGCCTGCGAACTCACTTCAAAAATATGTTTTGGGAAGGAGACAAGGGCCACATTTCTCAGGCAAAAAGTCCTTGTTGGGAGCCTGAATACACCATTGTTAAGACATCACCAGAGTGACCAAAATCATGTGTAACACATGTGGGAACCAATTTTCCAGGCTGAATATCTATAAGTTTATTTCTACTGAAAAGATTGGTAAAAAAAGTGGCCAAATATCTAAGGATCGATCGGCTGCCCCAACTTTCACCTGCCATCAAAGTCAAGTTTAGGTCACCAGCTAACACAAGACATTTCAAAGACAACAGACCCACAACCTCTAATCTTTCCCAGAATAATTTACGCTCCAAACATGGCTCGTATACATTTAGAAAATTAGTAGATCTTTTGGACTCTAGGCAGTGTCATGTCAGTAAGATACCACCACAAGTCAGGTAAGGCACAAGATCAAAATAAGATGGATCCCAAGCAACTAATAACCCTCTAGAAGTTCCAATAGAATTAACTGCACAACAATGCCACTTTGGCCTCAAGAGTTGAAAGAAACAACGAGCCTCTTCAGAGTGTACTAAGGTCTCTTGAAAAAAAACAATGTTTGGATGAGATTTTTCCAACACACTACGAACCGAGGCAAGTTTAAGGGCGCCTCCAGTCCCTCTGAGATTTAAAGAAAGTACTAACATTACTTCGATCTTGCAAGGGCCTTCAAAGCTCTAAGGGCCCTACCATCAGTAGGTAAATGTGACACAGAGTCTTCTTTTGGTACAATGATGTTTTTTTTTCTTGCGCTGCGGGTTTTAACAGGGGATAGCTCAATTCCCAAACCCCTAGACCACGCAAATTCCTTCCCAACCTCTCCTCCCAAAGCTCGAGAACTATTGGCTTCCCCACTCTCAACAATAGGTTCAATGGTTACTTTCCCAAGAAAGACATGTAATGGTACTGATGATTCACTTCCACGGATAAAGGGTAAGAATGAGTCCAAAACAACAGAGAGGGTTGACTCGTCCTCTTCTGGTTCCCTATACCTAGGTGGCAGAGTCTGGCTTCCCAACAAACGGTGACTGTTCTCCGAACTATTACAAATCTCATTTGAAGCTGAAGGTTTTGGAAGAGAAGTACCGATGGGGGAAGGGCCTATCAAAGATACCAAAACACCAGAAGGAATCACAGGTTCCAAGGGCGGATTAACAAGTGACAGAGTGGTTAAGGAAATGTTGTCCCCGGGGGGAAGGTCTGAGTTATGCGAGACTCCAGAATCCACTAGAGGTGACCGTGTCGACTTTGTTATAGAATTCTTCAACCAAATAGAAGAGCTAACAATTTGACATTCCATCATCGAAAGGGAATTGAAAAAAGCAGGACAGTGTAACTGTAACTTACTAATAATTGTATTTGTTGGCGCCGAATAGCTTTTTTCAATCCTGTGGTTTCTACTTCTTTCGAAACCATAAAAACCAGTATCCATCGAGGAATCTGGATTACTGTATAAAAATTCATGCTCATCATTAGACTTTTCTTCTTCCACTACATTTACAGTCTCTCCTCGAGTGTGAGGTACTTCAACAGTAACTACATCTGAAGGGTAACCCGAGATAATCTATTCTTTGATGATAGCAAATACCATGCCATTCAACCTCCATAGTTGTCGGCAGACCCAAGTGCACATCCATTTCAACCAACACTTTAGTAACTTTTCTATTTGACGCTTCTAAAATATTTTTATCAACCATGATAAAGCTCCCCAGATTGTTTCCGATGGCTGTCAAAGCTCCCTCGTTCCATAAATACAATGGAAGTCCCGGAAGCATAACCCAAATATGTCTTAATGAGAAGTACTCGGTTTTCGGATTAAAGGCCAACCTCCATTTTTTTAGCATTAAGTTACTATTTCCATTGACCCACCTTCTACTTAACAGTGACGCTGCATCTTCTGGACTCTCACAGATAAATCCAATCCAACCTTTAGTTAAAAAGATAACCTTCGATAGATATCCTAAAATTGGTACCCAAACACGTTCCATCCAGACAGAACAACTTTCCACACAGAGGTTGTTGTAAGCAAACCTTCGAACAAGGCCATAGAGAGCCATTCTACAAGAGTCCTCCAACCCAATGTCAGCGCCTAAAACTAATCTTCTAACATATCTCTTTGTCGTCCACTATCTCCTGTGCTTACGAGCTGAACTTGACACTGGGTTTTTTAAACTTTGAAAATATACACTTGTCTTATAGGGCGTACCAGGTCCAGACCTCTGACGCGGTAACTTTGCACTATAGGACAACTTCGAAAGTACAGGTAAGAAAGGGTCTAAGGAGGGTTCAAAGGTTTGTTTCGAACGTTTATGGAGAGACTGAGCAACCGTTTATCTACCATAAGGACTAGCCTCTTTGGACAGGGTCCCTGATACCTCTCCCGGAGAACAATGAGAAGGATTAACAATGTTTTACTTCCAAAATACATCCAATGGCTCATTTAAGAACGCATTAAACCTCCACATTAATCGACTCTAAACGCCCACTCTCCATCAATATTCCACTTGAATGACACTCAACCCAACAAAAGAATCGAGGGCTAAGGATCCTCCCTTTCTCACTCCCTTTCTCACTCTAGTATAACTCCAAGGATCCTCCCTTTCTCACTCTAGTATAACTCAAAGGATCCTCTTTGAGTTATACTATAGCATTATACTCTAACAATTACTTGGTTTTTCTAGAGAATGTCAACGCATAATAATAATATGAGATTGCTTTTTTTTCATATCGTCTTTTTAAGTTTTCCACGTCATTTTGGATCCAACGAAGCTTCATCCAAACCTAATGTTATTTCATTTTAAGATTTTTGATTTGAATTTGGAAATGACTTGTATTACATATTTACAAACCTTTTTAACTCTACGTTTGGGATATTTGAATGAGCTATTTATTATTTATCTTCCACACTAGAAAACATATTTTTTATGACAATGTTGCGAGGTTTTTTTTTCAAGTACATACCTTGAGCATGTTTACATTGATTTTTTCGAAATGCAATGATTAAGTCTGTGTATATCTCTTGAAAATCATGACTCAATCTTTCCCCCTTTCCATCTTTGAATGCAAATGAGTTTATCAGGTCTTCACAAGTCCCTAGTACTATAAAATTATATCATCGGTGTAACCTTTTTTCTTATATTGAAAATATTTATAAATGTTTTTATTTAATAATGTTTTTCCTTGGATCACTTTTTACGTAGTTTTGGTTTTCATTTTTTATATTTTATTAAGAAGTAAATATTATAGATTATTGAAAATTTAAAATGTGGATAAAGTTCCCAGCATATTTATTAGTGTTTATGGATATCTATAGAATCTTTGTCATTGTTTTTAAATATCTGAACAAATATTTGAGGTAGAACCACCCTCCAAAGATAAAGTGGAATTCCTACTCCATCGGGGAAAACTCTCAAAGCTGGTGCTCTACCCTATGGTTGGCAAAGACACATCAACACCTTGTTAGAAATTAATAATGTTTTTTTTTGAAGATGTTGGGTTATGTTATATTAAGATCTTGTTATTCTCTCCACATCACGAGATTGCTTAGAATCTGGCAATAACTTAGTTTGTTTTATGTTGTAGTGGTTATCTAAGATGTAAATACCATTCATAATAGTCTTATGGATTCTATGTTAGCAAGTTATTGTTATGATCATCTTTTGGCTTTAGTATGTAAATCCCTGGATGATGGGTCCATCTAGTCCCCATACTCTTGATATATTGTATTTTTTTGTTCATATCAAAATTGTTTGGGAACCTCATATTAGATTAAAAGGATCACCATATAAAATAGGACAACTTTAACAATCTATTTTTTCCTTTTTGCAAGATAAAATGACGACGACGATGATGATCATCCACTAAGACCAACATTCGTTTATTGGGGTGTTAGTTATATGTGTGCATTGGGGCACATGTACCTTATAGGTGCACTGGTAAAAAAACCTCCACAAAAACCTCTAGCCACTCACCTTTGCTATAAATAGAGAAGGAATAAATTTTTCAGGGAGGTTCAGTAAAAACCTCCACTACAAGGTGTTCTCTTTATAGTGCAAAGTGGAATGTTTGGTTCATATTGTATCTCATGAAGGCGTTAAAGCGAACCCTAACAAAATTAAAGCTATGATGGAATGACCAATTTCCAATACCTCGAAGAATCTTAGAGGATTCTTAGGATTGATGGGTTATTACCATAAGTTTGTCAAGAATCATGATCAAGTAACAACACCTCTAACGATGTTATTGAAAAAGAAGGCATTTTCTCGAACTTAAGAAACAACCAAAGATTTTGAAAAAAATAAGGAGACTATGTGTACAACTCTTGTCCTAGCCACACCTAACTTCACAAAAACCTTTATTGTGGAGTGTGATGCCTTAGGGCATGGCATTGGTGTGAATTTAATGCAAGAAGGAAGGCATCTTGCCTCTGAAAGAAGCCAACTCAAAGGAAAGAACTTACTCAAACCCATTTATGAAAAGGAAATGTTGGCCATATTGCATGCAATTAAGAAATGACGCCCTTACCTAATAGGAAGACACTTCAAGGTAAAAACAAATCACGATAGTTTGAAGTACTTCTTGGAACAAAATTATCTTAAGAAGAGCAACACAAATGGGTTACAAAAATGCTAGGTTACGACTTTGAAATCATTTACAAAAAAGAAAACAAAATGGGGGGGGTAGATGCACTTTCAAGGAAAGAAAAAGACAAATATGGCTTACTTTGTGCTATTTCCATCCCACAATCTAATTGGGTGGAAGAAGCAATGATAAAATGGAAGCAAGATTAGAAGGTATGCAAGATCATTCAACAACTACATGAGGACCTGAGTGCATTAGATAAATTTGTGTGGAAGAATGATTTATCGTGGTATCATGATCACTTATATTTATGCAAGAATTCCCAACTCAAATAGAAGGTCCTTAGAATTGCACATTTCTCCTTTAGGAGGACATTCAAGGTTTTTGAAAACAAATCACGATAGTCTGAAGTACTTATTGGAACAAAATTATCTTAAGAAGAGCAACACAAATGGTTTACAAAAATGCTAGCTTATGACTTTGAAATTATTTACTAAAAAGGAAAACAAAATGGGGGGGTATATGCACTTTCAAGGAAAGAAGAAGACAAAGAGGGCTTACTTTGTGCTATTTCCATTCCACAATCTAATTGGGTGGAAGAAGCAATGATAGAATGGAAGCAAGATTAGAAGGTATGCAAGATCATTCAACAACTACATGAGGACCTAGGTGCATTAGATACATTTGTGTGGAAGAATGATTTATCGTGGTGTCAGGATCACTTATATTTATGCAAGAATTCCCAACTCAAATAGAAGGTCCTTGGAATTGCACACTTCTCCTCTAGGAGGACATTCAAGGTTTTTGAAAACTTGCCATGGGATCAAGTAGGAATTTTTTTTCCAGGAAGATCTTAAGACTGATGTTCAAATGTTTGATTTTCCAACCAAATAAATGAGAGAAAATAAGGACCCCGCGTCTTCTACAACCATTAGTCCTGTCAGGTTAGCTTTGGGAAGAGGTCTTAGTGGGTTTTATTAAGTCTACCAAAGTCCGAAGGAAAGAATGTCATCATGGTAATGGTGGGTAGACTCACAAAGTATATCCATTTTTGCTATCTTTCTCATCCTTTTAAAACAAGTATGGTAGTTGCAACATTCATGGAAACAATTCAAAAGCTGCATTAAACCCCTAAGATTATTGTAAGTGATAGAGATCCAATTTTCACTAGTAATTTTTAGACTAATTTATTTTCTTGTGTGGGTACTCAATTGGCTCATAGCTCCTCTTACCATCCTCAATCCAACGAGCAAATTGAGATTGTGTATAAATGTCTAGAAGGGTATATTTGTTCCCTTTTTATGATAGATAAACACAATGGCTCAAGTAGTTTCCCTTGGAAGAATGGTGGTACAACACATCTTTCCATACTTCATGAAAAATATCCCCATTTATGGCATTTTATGGCTATCATCCTCTATCCATCACATAACCCTTGAGAGGGAAAGAAAAGGCTCAAGTAGTGGAGGACCACATAGAGCATCAACAAGAGATTCTCCAACTATTGAAGGACAACTTGTCTATACCACAAATAGGATGAAACAACAAGCATATCGACATTGCAACAAAGGGAATTTGAAGTGGGGGATTGGGTATATTTGAGGCTACGCCTATACAAATAGATGTCACTCAAGCAACAAAGAAGGACAATAAATTAACCCCATGTGTATTATGGTCCTTATAAGGTGTTGTAGAGGATTGGAAGCATAGCTTACAAATTGGATTTGCCTCCATCTTCACATGTACATTGAGTCTTCCATGTTTCTTGCTCAAAGAAGGTAATTGACAGGAAGATCCTAGTTCATACTATTTAACTAGAGATTAATGAAGAAAGGAAAATCACAATAGAAATGGAAACAATCCTTGAAACATGGATCAAGCAACTATAAAATTGAGCAATTACCGAGTACTTCATAAAGTGGAAGAACTTACTTATGAGTAGAAGAGGCGAGATGGGAAGATGCGTTCTTCATGTATAAACATCCATATCTAATAAAGTGTTGAGGGCAACACTTGTTTGAAGGGAAGGGGCATGTTAAGCCATATATATTTAGTTATTACATTTCTATTGTTATATCAATGTTGTCCTTAATGGTCGACTAGACCCTTCAATTGTAATTGTACCCTTTGCCCTCTATATATACTAAGGAGAGCTAGTTTTAGAGATCATTTCATCTTATGCATTTGATATATTTCAAAAGGAGGTTGCCCCCTTAAAGAGGCTTCTCATTCATTCTTCTCTCTTATTTTCAAGGCATAGAGTTACTTGTATTTCTATTTTCATGCTATTTGGGTGTTTGGTGCATAACAATTTTTTTTTCACACTAGCTGGGAATATTGTCTAAGAGCCAATACCACCAATCCAATGAAGGAATCCATTCCTCAACTTCTGTGAAAATTCGGTATGGTATAATCAAATTTGCTTGTTCTTTCTGCAACAAAGTTACATAGTTA
The DNA here is from genome assembly GCA_009831015.1 of Picea engelmannii. NCBI lineage: Eukaryota > Viridiplantae > Streptophyta > Pinopsida > Pinales > Pinaceae > Picea > Picea engelmannii. The sequence continues at coordinate 70,412 of ML787329.1, forward strand.
AGACACTTTTACACTGAACCTCTTCTTCATGCTTTTGAATAAGAATGCCAAGCTCTTGCTCCAATTATTAGTTCATCAGTGCGAGGAGACATTAATGTATGCAAGTTCTTCGTTGGATCTACAAGTCATAAATTCTTTGGGCATCCCTTGGCTACACATATATGGAGGATTTACATGATATCACACTCTTTTTCTCTGGTTCTACAACATTTTTTTGACAATTCTTACTTCCTCATAGCTTATCTCATATGGTGTTGGTCATGTAGCATGATTCAATTTATTTTTCTACCTTTTTTTTTATGTGTTGCCTAAGTAGGTTTCAAGTTATTCTCTCCTCTATGTTACATTGAACAATAGTCTACCCTCATGAACTATTTCTTTCTTATATATTTATTTTTATGAAAACCAGTGTAAATCAAATTTTATAATATTTTCTCAACTTAACCTCTCTAAATTTCACAAAATTGATATTATAAATTTTAAATGCAAATTTTAATATTATAAATTTTAAATGCAAATTTTAATATTACATTTGACTTTCCTTTTAAAGTACAAAATTTTAGACACATGATTTTGATTTTCCTCCTTTTCAAACTTCTTCATCATACATACGAGGTGAAAAGGTCAATATCATTTTCATACTCTTTAGAAAATATAAAAAAATATCAAATTCATATAAATATGAACATTTATTTAAAAAAAAGTGAATTGATACAATTGAAATGTTTCATTTTTTTTTAGTAAATTGTTTTATCCTCACAATATAACGAACTCAACAATAATTATTTATTATAGTGTTGGAGGTATTTATTATAGTGTCGGAGGCACGGAGATAGTATATAACAATGAGTTAGCATTGACTTTCATATTAGTTTTATGTTGACTTAAAAATGTGTATAAATTTTAATGTTGAATATAACAAATAAAAAAAAATATTTTTCAATATAACAAAATTAGTATTTTTATGACCTTTGATTGGTCAATAAATTGATAGTGTTATTGCAACCTTCACTTCATTCGAGGTTTGAAATTAATTTTGATATGACTATATATGAGTGTCACTTTCTTATAAGGTACAACTCTATTGATAAAACAATTTTATAACAAATATAAAATAAAAACCATACATATGTTCATATTGAATTAACCCCCTTTCACAACACCCAAAACACATTAAATGGAGATACTTTACCCATCAATTTTATATAAACCAAGTCACATGAAATAAATCCATTGACCAATGAAAGACTCTTTTTATTATTTTCTTTTCTTATTTCCCCAAATATGTAGTTATGAAACCATTTTTAATTTTTTTGGTAAGTTACCATTGACCTATGAAATAAGACTCCTTTTTTATTTTTATTTTTTTCTTATTTTTCCAAATGTGTAGTTATGAAACAATTTTTAATTCTTTTGGTAAGTTAATTGATAGCTACGGGGTTAGAAACCCAATGGATCTGGTGGCAGGCTTGTTCGGGCACTGGCATTGGTGGGGCAGACTCCCATTCGTTTTTTTGGCAGAAGTGATTTGACATACGGTTAAACTTGTTAGGACAATCTCTATGAACGCAAAACCTCCACTATATACTAAAAACTGCTTTCAAAAAACCAATTGCTTATGGAAACATATGATAGAAACGCTAGGCTCCAAAATAAATTTAGGTTTTTTTGAAATGACATATTTTAATTATAGGAATGAGCTAAAGCACTAACACACCCTCTTAGGGGAATGGGAAACCTCAAAAACAAGGAAAAATCAATAAATTTACATAGATTTAAGTAAAAATTCTTTTATTATTTTCGGAAACAGTATATTGCAGCCTACTACACTTGTTAAATATACATGACATAAAGTATTCCAACAACATTATAATAAAATATTCCTTATGAGTGAGTTATACTACAACATTATACCTCAACAATTACTTGGTTTTTCTCGAGAATGTCAATGCATAATATGAGGTTGCTCTTTCTTCTTATCGTCCTTTTTAAGTTTTCACATCATTTTGGGTCCACCTAAGCCTCATCCAAACTTCAATGTGAGTGTTAATTTTCATTTTAAGATTTTTAATTTGACTATGGAAATGACTTGTACTCATATTCACAAACATCCCAAACTCCACGTTTGGGATATTTCAATGAGCTATTTAATATTTTTGCTTCCATAGGAGATCTTATCATTTTTACGACAATGGTGTGAGGTGTTTACGACATAAGAGTATGTTTATTATGTTTATTAGCACATATAGAATCTTTGTCATTCTTTTGACATACCAAGCAAAACTCATAACATACTTCATATTTATTAGTGTTTATGAGCACATATATAATCTTTGTCATTCTTTTGATATACTACGCAAATATCTTGGGAATTCCTACTCTATTTGGGGAAAACTCTCAAAGTTGGTGCTCTACCCTATGGCTGACAAAGACATGTCAACATCTTGTTTGTTAGACATTATATATATATATATATATATATATATATATATATATATATATATATATTTATATTTATATTTATATTTATATTTAAGATGTTGGGTTATGCTATATTAAGATTTTGTTATTCTATCCACAACACGAGATTGCTTACAATCTAGCAACCACTTAGTTTGTCTTGTGTTTTAGTGGTTATCTAAGATGTAAATACCATTCATAATAATCTTATGGATTCTATGTTAGTGGGTTATTGTTCTGATCATCTTTTGTCTTTAGTATGTAAATGTCTTGATGACGGGTCCATCTAGTCTCCATAGTCTTGATATATTGTATTTTTTGTTCATATCAAAGGTGTTTGGGATCCTCATATTCGATTAAAAGGATCACCATATAAAATAGGACAATTTTAACCATCCATTTTTTCCTTTATGTAAGATAAAGTGATGACGATGATGACAATGATGATAATCATCCACTAAGAATAACTTTTGTCTATTGGACCTTAAGAATGAACAAGCATAGAATTATTTAATTTTCTTTAAATGTTTTTATGATTAAATAAATTGGAGACAAGTTTTTATGAGCTCACTTTGTTGGTTATGCTTTAAATAAGTGTTTTTAAAATGAGATCTAATGCCTGTGTAAGTTGGGCATTCCAAGAGAAAGTGTTTTTCATCCTCTACTTCATTGGTCTTGTAAAGTTTACAGATGATATCCTCCCAACGAATTGCAGGGCTCGCTCAATGCCCATTTTCACTACGAAGCTCATGAAAGTTTGTTCTTATTTTTGCAATTTACTTTCTTCTTTATGATAACTATGGTAGAGAGAGTTTTGGTCTTCTAACTCGAGGTTCTTGATTTATTTATAATAAACAAACTTTCTCTTATTCTCAAATTCTCAATCTAACTATTACATGATATTTTTTTTAAAACTTAGATATGGTAGAACTTTAATTAGTATGTATATTTTTAAGGTTGACCTTTTTCATTGTCCCTTAAATACGAAGCCAATAACTTCCATCTTTAAGCCATCCTAGCCTCAAGTGACTTTTACTAGTATTTGAAGCTATGATATAAAACTTGGATCCCTTCATGTTAATTACCGCATGCTTATACATTACGTATTTCATCATAGCCCTACTCTTAGTAGGAGGAAGCCCAATCTCTAAAAGGAGAATACGGTAAGGTGTATTGTCCTTAAATTTAAGATTATTAATTATAAACCACTTATGGATTTGCTATATTTTCCTCTAGGTTTTTCTAGAAATAATATCACCTCCATAAATTTCAAACCATATTAAACCATTGGAGCATCAAGCATGTCCAAGAGAGCTTTCTTTTTCTCCCAAAACCAAAATTCCGAGTCTTTACAATTGTTCTCAAGACCAAAATAGGCTTTCCAACCTTTGTTAATTCTCCTCTCAACACTATAATTCCAAATTATATAATGCTAAAAGTCATCTCCAAGATATTTATATGAATGCACTTCTTCTAAGTTGTTATTACCGCAAGCAAATATAGGGTAAGTGATTTGCCTATACTAAATGATCATTACCTTTGTTTTGTTTGTATTCATCGACATCCCATAGCAAGCACACAAACCTTTGAGTTGCTTGTTAAGGTCAGAGGAACTCCTTGCTAAAAGAAAAAGACCATCTATTATGACAAGAGGATAATGACTACCTTTGCTAGGGTTGTGCATGCACAACTTGCTTCCTCCAAGCATTCCTTTGATTTATCCTATAATTGTCAAATGGAGCAGGGGACAAATGATAACCTTGCTTAACCCTTACACTATAATTAATTTCTTTCCACCAATCTCACTATTTTCAAACTTGACAATGACCCTCTCCTAGCCCATAGCTCATAAAAAACCCTTAAATCTTCCAATCTATCTCAAATGTTGCTTCTATGATGCATATAAAAACCTTTTTTAAACCCACAACAACAGAATAAATTTTATTGTTTCAAGACTCCTCAACTATAATCCTAAGAGTAATTAAATACTTTAAGGTAAAGTGGTAATTTTGAAAGCCAACTTGAAATTTAACTCTCTCTTATTGTGACTTTCAAACCATATATTTTTATTCTTCTCCAAAATTATTCTACACATTAAAAAAAAAAAAACTCGTCATGACGATCTTATAATTCGAAGAGAAATTAATATCACTATGAAGAATAAGAAGACTTTCCATTTCAAACTTAATAAAATTTTACTTCAAAATTATTCTACACATTTATATAAAAAAAAAAACTCATCATTATGATCTTATAATTTGAAGAGAAATTAATATCACTATGAAGAACAAGGGTTGCATGGCAACCCACTGAGTTAGTTGAGAAATACATGTTGAACAATGATTATTTATTTATTTATTTATTTTTTTCAGGAGAAAAATCTCTCAAAAACTTAATATAACTAAATGCACAAGTAATGAGTATTTTTTGTCAAAAGATAATAATTGAGGGTTGTTTGTTATTCAAAATGTATAATGAACATTACGCTGAATGAAACTATAATATTCATAAATATATTATAAATATAATAAATATATTATAAATATAATATAAATATAATAATTATAATATAAATATAATAATAAATAATATATTAGATAATAAATATAATATAAATATAATAATGCACAACAATAAATACATAGTACAACTTTTTATATTTAGATGTGGTGATTGGTGAAATTCATTGATTATGTAATTAATTCTACATATTGAAAGACGTGAAGGGAGCAATAACGCTTCAATTCTATTAACCATTTAGAAATGAGAAACACAAACATTTTTATTATATCCAAAAATATATATTTGTTTTCCTATGTTAAACATTACATTGCATACACAAATTTATGGTAAAAGGCAAATTAATGTCACATGAAAAACAAACTCATTACTATAGTCCCATGGCACAGACTAATAAGAAGATTTTCCATTTCAAACTTAATAAAATTTTACTTTAATACTAAGTTAAATATGAAGAATCATAATAAAACTGATTTCACTTTAATTTAATGATGCATATATTTTAAATTGCAAAATCATATTGGTCAAATAATATACTTATTTCCATTGGAACTAAACTACTAATTTTTATTTTTATCAAAGAAATATAGTTCCTTGCTATTCAATTTTGAATCAAAGGAAACTTTCGAAGCCCTTACAACAATACTCATTATGAACTCATCATATCATTTATGGGAATTGAGGATAACAAACCATCCAAACTAAACCCAATTAACAAAAAAAAAAGCTACCAATTATTTTTTATAAAGATACTTTGTTTTTCTAACAGTGAACGGAAACATAATATGCGCTTATTAAACTCCTCACCCTCAGCTGTTTAAAAATTAGTATTGGATTGTTGCGTAGGTGGTTTGTTTGAGGAGAATTTACGTATGCGAGACAAGGAAAGATTTTAGAAGAAGTTAAGTAACTTGAAAAGCTAAAATGGGTAAACCTGTTTTTGTTGACTGGGTTTTGCGCCTCGGAACCGTATTCTATCCCTATCGGATCATCAAAAATCCACACCAAATCTTTTTGTCTCTAGTGCCAGACACTTCTATTTTGTAATTTATTTTTTCACACTTGTTCAAGGATGCTCCACCCTATTGCTCTCTTGCTTGCATGATGATTATTCAAATAATCTATTCGAATCTTCCCTTTTCCTCAATATTAATTTCAGCTGATTGCTCACCCATCACATTTCTCGGCCATTCTTACATCTGTTCAGGACCTTTTCTTCTCCCCTATCCTTTATCATCTTCACAATCGAATCTAATCTGTGTTGGCATTTTGGCCATAATCCAATCCGTACCAGGTTGGATTTTGTTTGTGGGTTGTATTATTTCTTTTGAAATTTGAGGTTTTTGGGTCCGAGGTTTAAGGAAAAGGGCTGAAAAACTGTTTTTTCTGACTTGGGTTTTGTGGGCAGGTTATGGATTGGGTTTGAAGAGCATAGCAGAGAAACAGAGCAGGAAGGCATTTGGGCTGAAGGATGCGAGGCATTTTTCCTTGTGGGAAAGATTGAAAAGCAATAATAATGGACAGAGGGCCGTTTGCTGAAGGTTCATCAACATTTCCATCAGCCATGGATATTATGCCTATCATGCACGATAGCGATCGTTATGAGCTCGTCAAAGATATCGGGTCGGGCAATTTCGGCGTAGCGCGCTTAATGCGTGACAGACAGACCAGGGATCTCGTTGCTGTCAAATACATTGAGCGGGGAGAAAATGTCTCTTTGTGATCGTTTCGTTTTTCCCATTTGTTTATAATTTCTAAACATTGGGTTGGGTTGGGTTTGTCCCGGTTTTGTTTTTTTTCTTTCCCAGTTTAATCAACTGATATTGGGTTATTTTGTCTGTATTTTCAGATTGATGAAAACGTGAAAAGAGAGATCATCAACTGATATTGGGTTAATTTGTCTGTGTTTTCAGATTGATGAAAACGTGAAAAGAGAGATCATCAATCACCGCTCGCTGCGCCATCCAAATATCATTCAATTCAAAGAGGCAAGCATAACTGCAAAACTCTCCTCTCTGTTTCAAATATTAGCATTCCTGTTTTTTTAATAGAGAAAGAATGCTTTCGGTCAACACGAGCAAGTTGTAACTGTTTTATGCTTAATATTCAATGGCCAGAAAGGCTTGGCCACGGTCAGGAAGTCACCCTTCAGCTAAGAGGCCAAGTGTAGGGTATTTACTCCGCCGAAGTCACTCAGTGCTGCACCTGTTTCATCCGCTTTTTGCAAACACCGGCACAAACACAAGCATAAGCACGGGCATGAGCATGCCATTGAAGAAACTTGAACCCCTATGGAAACATTAATAGCTTCCCGCTTTCACTGACCCAACAAACCATCCTTGAGAATATTGCCTATTTATCTATGTCAAATATTGCCTATTTATCCATGTCAAATGGTGTGGATCCTACCAACAAAGCCTTAGTTTCACTGGTGAGGTTGACTGTGTATGAAGCCAGCTACTAGGGTTTCATTCTCATCATGTCCCATCCCACTCAAATGGCATGTCTGACAAAATGACGGGCATGGTGCATGTTGGAGGAATAGTCGCCTCTCATATTATCCAAAATAGCTAGAGAAATACTAATATTGCTAAATATAAGTGAAGAGCATGGCTCTGAAGTATAATGGTGATGATGAGTTGCACTGAAAATCCCAAAGAAACAAGAGAATATCTCCAATCTGAGCTAATCGTACCATATATTTGTATAATGAGCGTATTTATCTCTTATATATATTAATTTCTCTGTCATTTCCCATGGTCTAGTCTGACTTGCATCATTTATATATTAGGGTAGGGATAGGGACACACCACAGACCTAGCTCCTAAGTCAGAGGAAGTTCGTTTTATGTTGTGCAGCCCACAACTTTAGGGCACGTTTCTCAAAGCAACATCTAAAAAATAGTGGATCCCAATTTAAGGAATTGGGTGTACTACAGGAATTGGATTATATACATAGTCGAATTTAGAAGTTTTGGTAAATTGTGTGAAAAACACAGAAGCAAAGATTTCTGGAGTTCTGTGGGCTAATTAGCTCTTCTTTTTACTTTTAAAAGACATATCATTATGGCACTGGGTACAGTTTAATGCCCAGCCATGTAGAACTACAATTTCAGCATTAAAATACTACCAAAAATGTACCATGTTAAATGAAAAGGCTTTTTGAGTAAAGGTTATAAATTACGGAGAATTATGATATTCTTGGCTAAACATTTTTTCCTCTACTATTTAAGTTAAAGTTTAATACTCATTACAATACAGCTTTTGCAATTTCAGTATTAAAACTATTACTGAACAGTCTGAAGATTTTAAATTTTTTTAGCCTGTGAGTTCTACAGTTATGAGAGGAGCTTTTAGTACCCAACTTTTCTTTTGAAGTTAGGAGCAAACATTTTGAACATAAAAATTTATTATCTTAATTTAAAGTTCTCCAATTTTGGAGCAAAGATTGTTTTAATACACTCAATAAATTGAAAGCATTGGATACTTTTATCGGTAATTTTGTACCGAAAACCGAACAGTCCGTTTCCAGGTAAACCCATCAAAGGCACAAAGTGGAGCTTGAAGCGTTAACATCCAACGCGCATAGCCGACGATGCGTCTCTAATGTACCAAGAGATTGCACAAACACATCAAAGGATATTGCTCCTGTCAACGTACAAATGCATTAAGCCCACCTGCCTACGAACTTGAATCAGAAAGCCATGATACTGCATCCGGGGTGAGCCACATCAAGAAGAGTTATCTCACATAGTTCAACACCAGTGTCCTCTTTCAAGAGTCACTCCTCACCTACAACGAGGACAACATGGCCAACCAATTCATCGTTGCTAAGCAGAATGGGCAGCAAGCCGTTCGGTGAGAGATAGGAATTCTGAACAAGTTGTATTTGCAGGTTAATCTGATCTCCGTCATCACTGATAATTACAGCTAAAGAAGAACTGAATTTCTGGGTTCAGCTATGATAAGGAATCACTGTCATCTCGTGGATGGGCTATCCACGTGATAACAATTTCTAGAAAGAATATGGCATAAGCTGCCACAAAAAAATTGATCCAAAATATGTGAAGTATTCTCAGCATTTGATTGGTTAATACTGTTAAAATTTCAGTACATGGTGATCAGATCAACAGAATAAAAAAACCTAAACAGCTGGAAACTTAACTAACTCTCAAAACTGCTGTTACTGCTAGATCTGAACACACATACAAATTGAAAAATATGACCAGCAAACTAAAAGAAACTTGCAGAACACAAAATTTAGAAAATCTTCTGCTGTTTTCTTTATTAACTAAGGAAAAAAAACTGTACATACTGCTGATAAAAGTGAATACCTATAGGCTATAACAGAGGTCCTTTCCTTCTTTTATAATGAAGAAAGGCCAAGGGTTACATGCTATAAAGCCTATCCAAGGCACCTAGAGAGGAGTGCCCAGTGTGTATGCAAAGCATGCACTGGGCCTTCTAGAAATCTGTGCCAAAAACAGAACAGTACACCTGCATGCATGGTGCCCCACTCTAAATTTGAGATCACCACCTTTTCTCCTAAATTTGAAATTCCTAATTCTAACAAAGTCAAACTGAAATAGAAAAGCACCTATTCCGAAAACAAAAACTAATTTCAGACAGCAATAACTCTTAATTCTGGAACTTCAAATTTAGAACAGCAGTTAATTCTTGAAGTCCTAAGAACAGTGTATGCACAGCTAGAGGACTGCTGTGCGCCATGCTTCTTCCTTAACAGCCATGCCTCTCCTCTGACCTGTTACCCCACTGCTGGAACACACCATCTGCTGTGGAGAACAACCAAGGATCAACATGTACTTTCTAACACTCCGTCTTTGCGAGGAAGGTGTTTTCCACGATGCTGAGTCTCTCACTCAACATCTCAAACTTCCCCTCATCCAGGGGCTTTGTCAAAATGTCAACAACTTGTGAATCTGAAGGAACATATTTCAAGACAACTGCTCTGCTCTGAACTTTGTTTCTATTGAAGTGATACCAGATCTTAGCATGCTTGGAGCAATCATGAAATATTAGATTCTCAGAGAGCTTGATGCAACTTTGATTGTCAAGTAAACAACTTGGGCTCCAACATCTTGTCGATCAACTTTGCTAATAGTTTGCGAAGTCAGTTATCCTCACAACTAGCAGCACTTTTTTTTTCAAGGAAAACCCAAAGGATGTTTCCCCACATTCGTGATGGCATCCCTAGTAAACCTGTCAATGTAGACTAGTGTGCCTCACACAATGGGATTCGAATCGGGCACCTGCTGGCACGGATAGCCAAATGCCCAACAACATTGGTAACAACTAGTTGAGCTAACCCCTTGCTTCAACTAGAATGAAGGTTGGTCTTTTTGTTTGTGCATTGATCACCATCTCTGCTTCTAGGGCCCTTTGAGTCGCTTCCAACCATGAAGCACGACAATGCATTCTGACTTGTGCTTGAATCTCCTCCTTGAGGCCACTAATAAAACATTCTTTATAGAAAGAACCTGTTAAGTTCTCTGTACGGATGGCTAATTGCTCAAAGGCTGCCATAAAGTCTTTGACTGAGGTGTTTGGTGTAACTTGGTAGGCTGCCCCAAATAGTGAGTATCTCTCTCAAAATTTGCATGGATAGCTTTAACAAACTGACTCCAGGTTATGTAGCTTGCATAGGCAAAAAACTGAGTGCAACTAAACACTGTTTCTTGCTGTACCAGGATATAGCTCTCGAATCGAAACCGAAACAACACCTTGAGGTGCTCCTCTTATCACTCACATAACCTGCCAAATGAGAATCAATAAACTATGCAACAAAAAACCACCATCTCTATTGTACTTAAGGCTATAATGAATTGTGCTGTTCAAGTATCTAAGCACGTGTTTTGTAGCCCTCCAGTGAATTTGCTGTGGTTTAATACTGAATTGGCTCAATGTGTTCACTGCAAAATATATATGAGGTCTGGTATTCACTACGTCATAAGTGAACCAATCCACTGCTTGTATAAAGAAGGATCTACCAAATCTAAATCCAAATCAATAGATGACTTCAGATTTGGACCATAGAAGTGGCTAGAGGTTTGCAATCCCTCAATTGAAATGTCTTCAAAATCTCTAATGCATACTTCCCCTATCCAAGGAAGACTTCCTTGGAACCCTGTCTAACCTCTAGACCCAAAAAATAGTGCATCAAGCCTATGCCCTACATGTCAAACTCACTTGCCAATTTCTTTTTTGATCCATCACAATATTCCACTGGCAACAAATCGACTCATGGATAGTCCTCAGTTGACTTCTTGGTCGGATCATAGTCGACTATAGAGTTGATTGCTTAGTTGATCCTCGACTTAGTCGATTTGTGCATATTTTGTCAAGGATCAATCATCATACCTGTTAGACAACACTTGATGATTTGACCTACATGTTAGATGACATTTTGAACAGTTGGGAAACAACTAAGCAAATGCCATCGGCGTGGCAACATGTGTCTTCTCCTCTAGTTGACAGCTAGCAAAAAGTCTGTTGATATTCTACATTCATTTTTGTGACTGAAACGCAACGGGTTGGGCACCCAAGCGTCATTTATAACTGTTGATGTTTGGACAACATCGGGAAGACATTCTCCCAGATTAATAATTAATAATATAATTATTAATTATTAATAATAATATTAATATATATAATAATAATAATAATAAATAGTTATTAGAGACGCATCCTTTCATGGATGGTCACCATATGTTCCTTTAGGTTCTCTATATATTCGACACATTCATCATTTAATAATGAATCTATCATATCATCTCATATACAATATTATCTCATATAAAAATTCAACATGGTATCAGAGCGGGATTGAGCTTGACTCCCTCATGGGAGGGCCCAAGAAAATGAGAGTAGAGTAAAGTGTTGTGAGTGTTAAATTTACGGGGTTGTTACAATCTCTATGTACAACATATTTACCTTTTACTCCTATGTAAATTATTGAAAGAATTCCATAAATTATGGTGGGCAATAATTTCTAGTAAAAATATCTAATTACCTAAATATGAAGAATCTACTGCTTATTTACTTCTACCTAAATTTATGCAAAGAATCACATGAATTATGGAGAAACAATTTATCAAAGTCAAATACTATGTGGATGGATTATAACCAAATTAATGTTAATCTTTGGGTAGTTACGGGAGGTATTCTCCAACTATTTATAAGAAAGAAAATTAAATTAAATTTTCAAAGAGACGTGTCTCTTTGGATCAATTAAAGACACAACAATAGACACACATATTTTTTCTCTCTCACACATGGGAAGTGATCTAAGGAAGAGATCGAAGTTTCTAAGTAGTTGAAATTTTTTGAGTGTAATTACTTAGTGATGTTCTCGAGTTTACTGAAGTAATATCGTATATCATTGGAAGTAATTACCACTAGCGGAAAATTGTGCTTGTCTAATTTAACACTAGAAAATCAACATGGTTAGCCGTATGACATCGAATATACGATGGATGTGTGTTGGTCATAGTAGAAGACATATGATTTGCAGGGTCACTGTATATAGTTGTGCACATCCATGTAATGAAGAAGAAGAGGAGGTCAGCGCAGAGGGAGCATATGGTTACGAAGACTATATAGCCTCAGAGGGAGCATGCAGACTAGAGTGGGCCTGATCTAAGAGAGAGTCAGTTGCTTAGAGACTTTCATTCAGAAATGATTCCTCTTCAGATTCAGATTCAAAAGGGAGAGACGTCCTCCAGGATTGATAGACAGGAGGCTAGACCTTGAGGAGATATGAGACCTCCTGGAGAGGATTCCCTTGTTTCAGTGAAGGAAGCCAGTCAAAAGGACTGGGATGTGGACCTTTTAACCTTGATTCCGAGACATGTACATTGGTTGACAACAAAAACATTTGTTGAGATACCTATGTGGTACGAGTGGATATGGATTGAGATATGCCTCAGATAGAGATGTGAAGCTGCAAAGTTATACAGACTCTGACTGGGCAGGGAGTGCAGTGGATCGAAAAAATACTTCTAGATGTTGTTTCAGTATGGGATCACTGTGATCTCATGGTTGAGCAGGGAGTAGACATCAGTGGCACTCGGTACAATGGAGGCAAAGTATATAGCAGCCAATATTGTAAGCCATGAAGCAGCGTAGCTTCAGAAGGTTCTTGCAGGACTTCATCCGAGACATGATGCAAAAGGGAGTTGTTAAGCTCCAGTACACATCCACAAATGAGTAGCATCGGGCAGACATTCTCCCAGAGTGGTCATGTTGATTTGACCGAGGAGAATGATACATTCACTCACAGAATTAGTCATGCTGATTTGGCTAGTGGTTAATGGCCTAGGCGTAGTCTTTCTCCTTAGTTATTCTGATTTGACAAGGAGTGGAAAAGACTCGAGGTGCTGATGTTTCTCTAGGTGGTTGCATTGGTAGACATTCTCCCAGAGTGGTCATGTTGATTTGACTGAGGAGAATGATACATTCAGTCACAGGATTAGCCATGCTGATTTGGCTAGTGGTGAATGGCCCAGGGCGTTGATGTTCTCCAACTATTAGCATCGGGCAGACATCCTCCCAGAGTGGCCATGCTGACTTGGCTAAGGAGGATGATACATTCACTCACAGTATTAGCCATGCTGACTTGGCTAGTGATGAATGGCCTAGGCGCAGTCTTAGAGACTTGAGGTGCTATCACATGCCTACTCCAGGTTGGAGCAATCTATACTAACAAGAAGAGCATGTGAGGAGAAGTATACAACAACTGGGTGCATGCCAAAGATGATTACATCAATAAAGGCTCATTGACAAGTGTAAGAGGGAGTTGGCCTCAGAGTTCGAAATCAAGAATCTTGGCGTGATGTAGAATGTCTCCCTAGCTGAGAAGGAGTGTTGAAGTTAGAAGCATCGGGTAGACATTCTCCAGAGTGGTGATGCTGATTTGACTAAGGAGAATGGCCCAGGCCCAGTCTTAGAAACTCGAGGTGCTTCTCCAAGATTCGGTATCAGGTAGAAATTCTCCTAGAGTGGCCATGTTGACTTGGCTGAGGAGAATGGTCCAGGACGTTGATGTTCTTCAACTATTAGCATCGGGAAAACATCTTCCCAGAGTGGCCATGCTGACTTGGCTGAAGAGGATGATACATTCACTCATAGTATTAGCCTTGGTGACTTGGCTAGTGATGAATGGCCCAAGCGTAATCTTCAAAGGACAGAAGACTTGAGGTACTAGTGTTCCTCAAGTTTGTGGAAACATTGGATAGACATTCACCCATAGGGGTGTACCTGTGGTGAATGGCCCTAGTAAGCATCGGGCGGACCTTCTCCTAGATTGGGCTGGAGACCAAGGGATATAGGATACATTTATCACAAGCGTGTACTTATGGTAAATGGGCCCAGGCGTAGTCCTTCCTTGATCATGACAAGGAGTGATATGGACTCGAGGTTCTTGAAGTGCAAAATGTCTCCCTTGTTGAGAGGGAGTGTTGATGTTTGGACAACATCGAGAAGACATTCTCCTAGATTAATAATAATAATAATAATAAGAAGAAGAAGAAGAAATAGTTATTAGAGATGCATACTTTCATGGATGATCACCATATGCGCCTTTAGGTTCTCTATATATTTGGCACATTCATCATTATAATAATGAATCTATCATATCATATCATCTCATATTCAATGTTATCTCATATAATATCTCATATAAAAATTCAACAATAACTTGTATAAATACCTGTAAGCTCTAAGATAAAAGGGTCTACTTGGTTTGACCCATAGTTTTTTTTATTATTGTATATGAGTCCATTGACTTAGTGCACCTTTGTTCAAGATTTCTACTTACAAACTTTGATAATCGACTTTCGAAGACCATTGATCAATACACTGGAGTTTTTGTCCATGGGGTTTATTTGTTATCAAGTCTTGGCTTACATCTTCATGTGATTGGTATTTTTTGTTAGGTTTGTTAGCTCGGTAGGTGTTTCAGCATGGGCCTAAGTGTTCTAGGCATGCTGATGGACACATAAAACAACCCAGATCAGCATAATTATCTTAGCCTAACTTAAGAAGTTCAGCAAATTCTGTTTTAAGTGGCTTATGGGGCCCAATCTAGTGTGGCGCACCACCTTAGTGTTGTGTGGGGTCCAGCTAAAGGGGGTGCACCTCCTTGGAGCCTTGGAGGCTGAAATGGGTACACAACTCAAGGGAGAAAGGTGGCTGAAGAGAAGATAAAAGAAGGGGCTGAGGGTGAGGGACACATATTCTCATTTTGTGAGAGGAGGAAGAGGGTGTTTGGGCAAGAGAGGAAGAGGGACCAGCTGAGTCAGAAAGGACGAGTTCTGGGCCAGATTTGGAGTAGCCAATGGAGGCCGAATCAGAGCCATTCTGAGCAGTAGAGGGAGGCCGAACTCAGGCCATTTACAACTCAGCCAAGGAGACCGAATCAGTGCCAAATCAACTCAGCCATCCAGAGGCCGTACACTGGCCGTACCATCCAGCTGGAGTACAGGCACAGGTTATACATAGGCTATATGCTGGCCGCACTTGTTGGGCCGTACAGAGCCTGAAATAGCTGGGCTGTACAATAGATTTGTTGGGCTGTTTTGCTGAGAAGTGTTAGAATTTAGGAAGTAAGGCAGAACA
>ML787329.1:90597-113943 GCA_009831015.1 Picea engelmannii
TGAGATAAGATAATATTCTTTTTGTTGTTCTTTCTCTTTGGTGGCAGCCCTGGTTTGTCTTCTTAGAGGCTCCTCTTGAGGTTTAGCCTCTTCAGTGGCAACTGAGGCTTGGAATCTTCCTCTTCTTTTCTACTGAGAGGGAAGATTTCTACAATCTCTTGCATAATGTCCTAGCTTATTGCAGTTGAAAGATTTAACTTACCTTGGGGTTTCTTACCTTTGCCTTTTGATTTAGGGAACTTCTTCCATTTCTTGGTTTTTGTTGCAAGGGCATGATCTTTTAGAATTGAATGATCATTTTTGTTGTTTAGTCTTCCTTCTTCTTTTAAACAATCATGGCACAATCTTTCAAAATTAGGTTGGGATTCTCTTCCATTTACGAATGCAAGAAAAACTCCCCAAGAATCAGGAAGTCCATCAACTGCTGTTTGAACAAGGTCATCATCATCTACAGGAACTCCTATTGCAATAAGCTGATCTTTGATTTGAGCAATCTTGGAGAAGAAGGTAGCAACTGTATCAACTTTTCCCATTTTCAAAGTTCGTAATTGTTTCTTCAAATTTCTTTTCTGAGTTGGTGCCTTCTTTTCATAGAGGTTTTCCAAGGCATCAAAGCAATCTTTGGCAGTCCTTAGATGACCAATGATGGACATCATGCTGTCCTTGATAGAATAAAAAATGATTCTTTTAGCCTTCGTTTGTTTCCTTTTGTATGCTGCCCTGACTGTGTTTGAGGTGGGTTCTTCAATCTCCCTAGAGATCAACTCTTCTAGATCATTCTCTTCAAGAATGTTCACTATTCTGTATTTCCAAGCATTGAAGTTTGCAGCCCCTACAAGTCTGTCTTCAACTTTAACTGATGAGGAAACCATGCTCTGATCTGCAAGACAATCTTAACAAAAATGGATCTATGCAGGCTCAAGTTTGTATCATTGAGCTCTCTTTACACCCTAAGCTCTGAAACCATGTTAGAATTTAGGAAGTAAGGCAGAACAAGAAATGTCTTTTTAAAATTTCAGTTAGAAGAACCACTAAATCACATCCTGAGAATAGTAAACCAATATAATACTGTACTGTTAAATTGAGGAAAACAAACCAGAGAAACAATAAAAAATTATTTCTTAGTAAGTAAAAATCATAGGATTAGATCTGGACTAGTCAAAGAAATACTAGTTCTGATATAAACTTAAGTTAAAGAACATATTCAAGCATGGATCTGAAACAGATCTAACTAAAGAACAGATCAAATTACTAGATCTGATATAGATCTCAAAGAACAGATCTAATCACAGGAAAACTTAAGATCTAAAACATATAGATCTAAAACACAGGAAAACATATAGATCTAAACAACGTGGAGCTGACACATGTCACTCTTAAATAATAATAAAAAGAAATTAAGTAATATGAAAATTGTATATGTCGGCTCTAACCTTTTGCACTCTAAAACGGGTTAAGGATGAAGGGTTTGCACCTCAAGAGATTTGATCCCTCTCGACGCTTCGTAGAACTGGAGTTAAGATGGGTCTATGCTGGTATTATTTTAAATCCAAAGCTATAGTTTTCGGGCGTCGTGAGATCAAATTTGTAATGTGCATTTGTTATGAGAGATCGTTAATGGCTCGTTAATAAAATAAGGATAATATAGATTTTCAATAATTATTAATATTTGACTTCACTTGGCCTTCGGGCATCTAGGAATGGAGATGGTAAATCTCACGTGCCACGTGAAATCCCAGGTGTCGATTAAATAAAGTGAGCATGATACAAAATGTTTTGAATAAAATAATAATATATAACCTCACTTGGCTGTTGGGCATCGAGGAATGGAGATGGTAAATCTTTGAACATAATATAAAATGTCTTAAATAAAATATTAACATATAACTTGGCCATCGGGCTTCGGGGGATGGAGATGATAAATCTTACGTGCTACGTGAAATTCTCGGGTGTCGAATTAAAGGAAGTGAGCATAATATGAAATGTTTTAAATAAAATGATAATATATAACTTCACTTGGTCATCGTGGCTTGGGAAATGACATTAAGACATGTGCGGTAGGCAAAGTTACCAGAACCGGGTCGGTCATTGAACCGGTCGACCCAAAAAAACCGGAACCGAACCAGAACTGGGAAAAAACCGGATCAAAAAACCGATCACTAAAAATACATAAAATATTCAAATTTTGAAAAACAAATACATATTCATGTGTATCCATGTGAATCCAAACCATTATACACAAATTTGCAAAGTTTAAAAAAAAAACCCTAAATTTAAAAAAAATCTAAGTCCCCCCTACTTTTCCACCCACGGGTCATCTTCACGGAACCAGCCGGTTCAGGCAAAAAAACCGGTTCCGTATGGAACCAGTCAGGGGCGGTTTGATGGGGCGGTTCGGACCGGTGGAGGCTCAAAACCGGTTGGACCGGTCGGTTTTACCGGTTCCGGTTCGGTTCTTGTAACACTGGCGATAGGTAATACTCTTGGGGTAAAGTAAATCCTTGGTATTTACTGGGCCATTAAACTTAACTTAAATCAACAACATAATTATGCGAGATATTAAGTTAATGAAGATTGATTATCCATAATGTGGATTAAAATAAATTAATCCTAAGTAGTGGGATTTCAAGGTAATATTGATTTATTAACTTAATAAGAGTATAAGAAATGGTGAGGTGTCAACACCTGGTTGGGTGAGCAGTTGTGTTCTATGATGACGTGGCATGTTGTGGTTGGTTCACATGTCAAGTGGCTATTGGGCACGTGTTAGAGTGATTTGGAAACTTGAACCAAGTAGCAAGTCTCAGTAGGGCCGTGCATCCTAAGTGCCAATTAGACAACTAACTTGGGCACTTGAGGTTGGCAAGGATATTGGTTTACCCGGGGAGCCGATATTCCGATATTCCCGGTGGGCCAGCGCCCCCGAAATATCGACTATCGAAAGATTGTTAAGAGGCGCTGAGTGCAATAAACCCATAGGAGCCGATATGCCGATAGGTTGGGACCTTAGTGGATAAAATTACCATGTGGGTGCCACGTGGGCATGAGGGGGCTTCGACAGTAAGGTTTGGAACTTTAGGAAGCCATAACTTTTGGTCTAGGGCTCAGATTTGAGCATGGATTCAGTCATTGGAAAGCTCTTGATGAGCAAAAGACGATGGACGCCTTTAATTGGGGTTTGAGTCTAAGGAAATGAACCTAAAATTTGATACCCCATCCCTTAGAAAGTACTTAGGGGGTCAGGTGTCTTACAGAGTGGTATCAGAGCAGGCAACAACACTTGGCCTGCTTGGGCTCAGGAAAGAGTCGAATAAATTTTCTTGGAAAAACTTTTAAGGGGGAGGGCACCCTACCCTATCCATAAGAGCTTATTAAAATTTTTACTACTGAAAAGAGGGTTAGGACATTCTGTTGTTGTTACTTGTTTAAATCTGAACTGTATGTTGTTGTTATGTGCTAAATGATGAAGCTGATTTCATCTTACAAAATAATTACATGTGTTGTTCATAAATTAGTGGATAATTAACTAACAGATTTTTTTTTTATCAACACTTAACCAATCAGTGGACAACAAGGAAAACTATCGCATAAAGAAATGGTAACACATCATGAGATGGGAGAGAGCTCCCATAATAGAGAAGAAGAGTGATGAAAGGAGAGTGGTGGAAACCCCTCCGAATTTGGCTGAAACTGTAAGAAGCCTCATGGAAGAATTACAAAGCTTTAAAGCAGATAATGAGAGGCTTATAAAAGAACAAGAAAAACAATATGAAATAAATGTAGTTTTGCTGCAAAGCTTGTCAGATATACAGAGGTAGCTACAGCATGGGCCAACAACGAGTAATGTGGATAGACATTAGTCCAAGAAAACCTAGAGTCCACCTGAGATACAAAAACATGGCCCTGAAAGTAGCAATATAAGAAGAAACACATCAAAGAAGGCCCAACATGGAGCCAAGAGGCATGCTAACATCAAGGATTCATCTGGAGAATCCTCTAGTGAGGTAGGTGACAACTCCAAGGAATTGTCCAGCAGTGAGACTAGTTCGCATTCTTAGAGAAGAAGAAAGAGGAGGAAGCATTCCAAGAGCCATGACCTTGAAGAGTTTAAGAAATCCAAGCCACCCACTTTTGATGGGGAGATTAAAAAGGGGGAAGAAGCAAAAGCTTGGCTACTTCGCCTAAAGAAATACTTCAGAGTCCATGACTACTATGAAAACTTGAAGGCTGGAATAACCATTTTCAACTTGAATGGAAAGGTCTCTATCTGGTGGGAGGACCTTAGAATTGTGAAAGGAATCCATGAGAAGGAGCTTTCATGGAGGCAATTTGAGAAATACTTTAAGAAGTATATGTCTGAAAGGTACTATGATGAAAAGACTAAGGAGTTCTATGAAGTCAAGCTGGGACAACTCACCATAGATAAATATGTCAACAAATTCCTAGAGTTAATGAGGTATGTGCCCTATATAAAAGATGAAAAGGTGAAAATGCAACGATTCATTAGTGGGTTGCCTAGATCCTTCCGAGATAGAATAGAGTTTGATGAACCTAAGAATTGATGACTTATTTGACTAGTTAAGAGGTGCTACAATTTTCTCCATGATTGACTTGAGGTCTAGATACCATCAAGTCCGGATTAAGGATGAAGACATCCACAAAACAACCTTTAGGACAAGATACAGGCACTGTGAATTCATGGTGGTGCCATTTGGGCTTACCAATGCATCGACCACCTTCATGTGCTTGATGAATAATGTTCTCAGCAAGTTCTTGGACAAATTTGTGTTGGTGTTCATTGATGACATCTTGATCTATTCCAAGAACAAGGAAGAGCATGAAGAGCACCTGAAGTTAGTGCTTCAAGTGCTGAGAGAGCACAAACTCTATGCAAAGTTTAGTAAGTGTGACTTTTTCCAAAAACAAGTCCATTACTTAGGCCATGTCATCTTTGAGGAAGGAGTGACAATTGATTCTGACAAGATCAAAGCCATTATGGATTGGCCTGCACCAAAAGATGTAGCTGATATCATATACATTATGGGCCTAGTAGGATACTATAGAAGGTTCATAAAGGGGTTATCCAAGATCGGTTATCCCATCACCTCCCTTCGGAAAAAGGGAGTTAAATTTGTTTGGACAACAAAGTATGAAGAGAGTTTTCAGTAGTTGAAACACCTTACCAATGTACCTGTGTTGAAAATTGTAGACCCAAACAAGGACTTCCTTGTGTGTACAGATGCCTACAAGGAAGGACTTGGAGGAGTCCTCATGTAAGAAGGGCATGTGATTTGTTATGAATCCAGAAAATTAAACGAGCATGAAGTAGATTATGTGACACATGATTTGGAATTGGCTGCCATAGTGCATGCTTTGAAAATGTGGAGGCATTACCTCCTAGGCAGGAAATTTGTACTCATGACATACCATAATGGACTGAGATATTTGTTTGACCAGCCCAAACTAAATGCTAGACAAGCTAGGTGGATGGCCCTTCTTAGGGAATTTGATTTTGAAATCAAACACATAAAAGGAAAAGAGAATAGGGTTGTTGATGCCCTCAATAGAAGCATGCAAGTGATTCACATGGCAACTATAAGCACATGTTAATCAAACATCAAAGAGTTAAAAGCACACAAGAAGTATAGATGAGTTTTCCAAAACTGTAAAGGCATATCTAGAGCAGGAGCCCACAGGGCTGAAATATGATGGCTGTCAATTATTGAATGATGGCCTACTAACTTACAAAGGTCGGTTGTATATCCCAAATTGTGATGACTTGAAGAGGTTCATCATGATGAACTACATAAAAGACCATATACTGGCCATCCTGGTTATCCAAAAATGATCACAACCACTAAGAAATTGTTTTATTGGCCCAGAATTAAAAATGACATATTTGACTACTTATTTAAATGTTTAGAATGTCAGCAAGTAAAGGTGGAGCACAAGCACCCATCAGGGTTGTTGCAACCACTGCCAATTCCATAATGGAAATGGGAAACCATCTCCATGGATTTTATCATAGGATTGCCTTAATCAACCAAACATAACGATGCCATTATGGTAGTTGTGGATAAACTGAGCAAGGTTGCTCACTTTATCCCTATAAAATCAACTTGCAAGGCAATAGATATTGCCAATATTTTCATGAAAGAAATATTTAGGTTGCATAGTATACCTAAGGAAATCATATCAGACAGAGATGTTATATTTACTTCAAATTTTTGGAAGTCTCTRTTTGTTGGTTTTGGGACTAAATTATTATTTAGTACAACCTACCACCCTCAAATTGATGGACAGACAGAGAGGGTAAACTAGGTATTGGAGGACATGTTAAGGATGCATGTGATGCATCGGCCCAAGAAATGAGAAGAATAACCTAACATTGGTAGAATTTGCCTACAACARTGGCTATCAGAAGTCATTGAAAATGAGTCCTTTAGAACCACTCTATGGCAGACAATGCAACATTCCAATTTGTTGGGACATCCCAATGGACAAAATTACACTCGGGCTAGACATGCTAAAAGAAATGGAGCAACAAGTAATTTAGATAAAACAAAATCTGAAAATAGCTTAGGATAGATAGAAGAGCCATGCAGACAAAAATAGAACTCCTAAAGAGTTCAAAGTAGGGGACCATGTGTATCTTTGAATTAGACCCAGAAGAAGTTCCTTGAAAATGGGAACTTGTGCCAAGATGGCACCTCGATATTGTGGACCCTTTGAAATTTTGGATAGAGTGGGACTTGTAGCATTTAGATTAGCTTTGCCTCCCACAGTGAAAGCGCATAATGTTTTCCATGTTTCATTTCTGAAGGAATATGTACACAATTCTAATCATATAATTGACTGGTCTATGATCCAAGTGGAACAGGAGGGAGAGCTCCTGCTAGAACCACAATGTATACTAGCCAAGAAAGAGATCCCACTCAGGAACAAAACCATTGCATAGGTCAAGGTGCAGTGGAAACACTTTGGTCCAGATGAAGCTACATGGGAAATGGAGGATGCCATGAAACATGCATACCCATTTTTGTTCACTAATGTACATAGAAATCACAACGACAGATAGAACACCGAGGGCGATGTTCCTTTAAGGGGGAGGGGATTGTAATATCTTGTTTCCCCCAGTTTGTAAATATAATCGTTATTATTGCCAAAAACTATTGATAGAGACCCTCTATGTGTGAATTTTGAAAGATGACAAACCTTTGCTAAAGAATGTGATGCAAATATTTATGTTATTAATATAAAAAGTAAAATGTTGAATAACTACTGAAGGGTATTGCCTATACAGGTTATGATGCCATGAGAGGGAATGGTGAGGGGAACCATTACTAGTTGAGATGACCCCTGCTAGGCAATATTTTGCTGAATTAAAAATGATCAAACCCATAACTATCCTCTGGGGACCAAATCTGAGTGGAGAAGAGTGTGAAAAACTCTTCTGGTTCTTAGCAAATAGAGTGAAGTGAAGAAATATGTTTTCTGGATGCAGGAAGCATTGGAAACTATCTTCAAATCAAGCTAATAAATGGGGCTGCGAGTTTTTGAGTGATTGATTGAGCAAACACAAAGGCACTGAGAGGGGAGGGTGTTGAGGAAATACTGGGCAGTGAAAGGCCTCCCTTGTGCCGTGTATGTTAGTTGTTGTGGCTCTTTGAGGCAAGAGCCGGCTCCCTTGCTTGGTGGATTGAAGACTTGACTTGCTAAGTTCCTGTAGGTGAAGGAGAGTAACCTTATCTTTTCTCATATGCTAAGTAAAAGAATTTCCCTTCATGGCATCATACTCTGGCTAGGGGGTGGCCAACTGTAGAGATAACTGCTGCAGCTCTACCTATGATTGGGTGGAAAGTGGCACACCCTTCAGCAGTTGCCAACACTTACACGCGCTATGGCTGCACCTTCTCCTATGCAGCCCAACTGCTCCACGACCCCCCCTCACCTTCAACTTGATCTCAGCTTGATGGTCGTACGTCTTACCTGCTAGCCCATGGATTGTTGTTGTAGCAGCTACGCGAACCAACTCTCCCACATCTTTCCTACTAGCCAACTCTTCTTTGTCTGTTCGACCCTCGACTCTGATGCCGGATGGCTCCACGCGTTGGTGGCGGCTGGCTACACTTTGGCGGATGTAGCCTGCAACTTTCCCTACATCTGGACCACACCATTGATTGTTGCCTCTCGCGACCTCTAGTGACCACCGACCTCCTTGTGGCATACTATTTCACCCGTGCATCTTGCCGCCTCTTCTGCGCACGAATGCTTCTTGTGGCGGTTGATGTGGTAGCTGCCTCTCCCAGCACCTCACGCGCCTAGCCTCTTCTCTACAAGCCTGCCGCAGCTGTCCACGACCCACACCTAGCCCGATGTTCCCAGCCCGTGCTGCTATCTTCCACCACCTCTAACGTCCAACCTGCTACATGCTGCTTGGCGACTCCTTTGCCTTTTTCCTCGACGGTTGTCCTTAGCCCGAACCACTCGACTCGTTGCCTCTGCAGCCAATTTTCGGCCTCTCGTGACCTCCAGTGACCACAGGCCTCCTTGTGGCATACTATTTCACCCGTGCACCTTGCCGCCTCTTCTTTGCACGAATACTTCCTGTGGTGGTTGATGTGGTAGCTGCCTCTCCCAGCACCTCACGCGCCTAGCCTCTTCTCTACGAGCCTGTCGCCGCTGTCCACGACCCACACCTAGCCTGATCTTCCCAGCCCGTGCTGCTATCTTCCACCACCTCTAACGTCCAACCTGCTCCATGCTGCTTGGCGACTCCTTTGCCTTTTTCCTCGATTGTTGTCCTTAGCCTGAACCACTCGACCCGTTGCCTTTGCAGCCAATTTTCGGCCCCTGCTTGATCTCAACACGCGCTCATGGATCTGCTCACTGTTGCAGTCAATTCGTATGTTGTACAGATTGTATGACTGTACTCTTTTTTTTTTTTAAATTTGATTTACCCTCTCTGTAGTTGAACCTGCAATAAAAAAATTTCCCCTTAGACCTGTAAAAAATCTCGTTGCTAAAAAAAAATCTCACATGTGCAAATTGGCTTCTCTTCAGAACCGTAGCTTTGATACCATGTTAAATTCTCAACCCAACTCCCGACAATTACTTCCTAGTTTAATCCTTGTTGTAAAAACTTATTAAGCAAATTAATCTGAATAAAAGCACGGTTGAGTTTTAACCAAACAATTAAATCAACGAAAGCATTAACAAGAAACCATACACATTGCACAAGTGATTTATGGGCAAATGCCCCTGGAAAAACCCCCAAGGGAAAACGATACCTTGTTGATTTTATTAGATAAAATCTTGGGCTCTCGTCCTGGGATAATGGCCCACCTGAGGAATATACAAAACAACAAGTAGCCTAGCCTATCACACCTAGCTGCTACCTCCTTTGCTGCCTCTTTGCTCCGTTCCTCGACCCTTACCTCTGACAAGTTTTTTCCTTTTGGAAGAGATACAAGATCCCAATTATCGTTTTCCATAAAAGAACGATACTCTTCATTCATTGTTGTATCCCAATCTGGATGACCTGAAGCTTCTGCAAATGTCTCTGGTTCATGAGTCTATGAAACTTGAGCCAAAAGAGAAGAGGCTCGCTGGAACTGTGAACGTGTCCGACACTGATCACCGACAAGATCACCAACTGCTTCTCGTGTTGAATGAACCCATCTAGGAAGCGGTGGTGCTGGTGTTGGTTCAGGTTCAATGGACTCACCTGGAGGGAAGGTGAGTAGGCAAAGGTGGTTTTCATCCTCACTGTCATCATCTGAAGAAGAAACCAGAATAGGAATAGAAGAAGGCACAAACTCCGAAGATGGCTCGCAGGCGAAGAAGGCACAAACTCCGAAGATGGCTCGCAGGCGAAGAATGCACAATCGTCGAATTAGGCTTGCAGGCCAAGCGATTTTCATCAAATTTAACATCTCTTATAATATTAATTTCATTACAATGTGGTTGAAGAAGTTTGTAACCTTTGACATCTTTAGAATAACCAACAAATATACACTTCTCACTTTTAGGTTGCAATGCTTTCCTTTTCTCATCAGGAATGTGAGCCCATGCTATACTGCCAAATATGCGGAAGTGACTTACATTTGATTTAATTTTATTCCAAGCTTCTTCTGGTGTTATATTTTTAAGAGCCTTTGTGGGAGTGCAATTTACTATGTAATTTGCACAGTTGATGGTTTCCGCCCAATACTTTAGACTCAATCCCTTAAGATTGTATCATACAATTAGCCATTTCTTTTAATGTGCGGTTCTTTCTCTCAGCAACACCATTTTGTTGTGGTGTATATGGAACAATTTGTTGCATTTGGATGCCCTGTGTAGTGTAGTAACTTGTAAAATTATTGTTCACATATTCGCCACCATTATTTGTTCTTAACCTGAGAATTTGATGTCCAGATTGCGTTTCTACAAGGGCCTTGTAGGCCAGAAACTTGTCAAAAACTTTGCTCTTCAGTTTTAAGAAGTAAACGCAAGTATGTCTGAAAAAGTCATCAATGAAAGTTAAGAAATACTTGCACCCAAAAAAGGAAGAAGAAAGTGGACCACACAAGTCACTATGAACAAGCTGCAAAGGGCTCGAGGTATGCCAAGAGGCATGTTTGTCAAAACTTTCCCAATAATGTTTGCTGAGAACACAACCAACACAAACACTATCTTTGCATGAAACAAGAGGAAGACCAACTACCATTTGTTGATTACATAGTTGTTGCAATGAGCGATAGTTTGGATGACCAAACCGTTCATGACAAAGTTTGCTCAAGTCATCACTATGAGCAACAAAAACTGATGGAAAAGATGATGACCCAAAGTTGTCAAACTTGTACAACCTGGTAATATCATCAACAATTCCAGTTGCAAGAACATGCTGTTGATCTTTTAGATCCTTAATTACAACTTGGTGAGGTGAAAACTCTATGGTTTTACCTTCACGTGAATGAGTGATTTGATATACTAATAGAAAGTTACAAAAAAGACTTGGAACACATAATACATCATTGAAATGACCATTATCTACCTGAATTGTTCCAGATCCTACAACACTAAGAGATCTATTTTCTTGGTGTTACATTCATTTAGAGTAGAAAATATGGCTTTCTCCTTAGCCATATGATAAGATGCTCCAAAGTCAATAAGCCACTCATCATCAGAAGAAGTAGAAGTTGTATTGAAGGAGAAACCAGAAGAAGAAAGTGCATGTCCATGAGAAGAAGAAGAAGAAGTAGAATCAATATTGATGTTGTGCTTCTTCATTGTTGTTTCTAAAGCTGCCATCGTCTTGAACCATTTGGACTCATCATGACCATCTTTTCCACAAAATTTGCAATGTTTGTCAGTCTTCTTATTTTTAGATTTTGCTCGTTTGTCACCATTAGAAGCTGAAGCTGTCTGAGTGGGTTTGGGACCCTTGTTTTGCTTGTTGTTGTGGTGAGGATGTTGCTTCTTGAGATTCTTGGTTTTATCTTTCCGCTGTGCTACTAAGGCTTTGTTGGAGGTACCTGCAGTGTTGATCACTCCAAGTTGTACATGCTTATCTTGCTCTCTAATCAGAACATCACAAAATCACTCAAGAGTGGGTTTTTGATAAGCTTTCTCTAGAGCTTCTTTCACGGCATAAAAGGTAGATACAAACACAAAATATGCACTACTTAGCTTAGAAAGAATAATATAGATGCAAAGCTCTTCTTCTAGCTTTATGTTACACTCTTCACATAAAATTCTAAGTGTTTTAAACTTAGATAGATAGTCTTCAATGCAAGAAAAATCATTTGGACTTAAAGTCAATATCTGATTTTCTAACCGATGTGCTTGAATAATATTGTGTTTACAAAACACAGATTCAAGATTTTCCCAAGCTTCACCGAGGTCATCAATTTCTTGAAGGTGGAACCTTAAATTAGGAGAGATGGACATTCTGATCAGTCCATGTGCTTCGTCATTCCTGTTAGCCCATTTGACTTTTTTTTCATCATTAGTGGGTTCTTTTTCCTTTTCCAAGGTAATCCGGTACAGGCCTTTACTTCTTAATAAATACTCCATATGGGATTTCCATTGGAAGTAGTTGGTGCTAGTAAGCAAAAGATCACTAGAAGAAGCCATATTAAATATGCAGATAATATGGATTTAAAAACTGAAATTGATGATCTGGATGGAAAGATCTCAAAAAATTAGGCGGGTTTAAAAAAATGACACTAAAAACGAACTTCGGATGTGAAAGTTATGCCCTTTTGAAAAAAAAACATAAACGGTAGCCAAAGAGCCACTTGGCAAGTAGAAGTTGGTCCACGTGGTGATACCCCTCCAAATAACCTCACTTTTACAAATAAGTTGCTTTATGAAGTGACCCACTTTTATAAAAAGAAGCGGGGATCACTTTTACAACGAAGTTACTTTATAAAAGAAAGTTGCATGCAAAATAAATAACTTTAAAATAAAATATTAAAGCTACTTTTAGTGATTCACTTTTATACTTGAAGTGAAATACACTTTACAATGGATGCATGAACTTTTTAAAAAATGGTAAAAAAAAGGAGAATTGAACTCAAGACCTCTTACTTAATAAGGCAAATTTTAACCAAGTGAGCTAGCAAAACATATTGTATTGTTTAGAAGGAGGATTGGGGGTGTTGTTGTTGTTGTGGAAGATGACCTTGGAGAGCGTGCTCATAAAAAACTCTTTTCACACAAGAATTTTTTTTCGCTTATCAATGACAACAAGGGTTAGATCTCGATTAGCTTACTCGGAAAATGCACCTTTTCCGATCTGTTTCTGATTTGTCGAGATCACACAGGGCACGGGGCAAAGAGCATACACAGATCCAAAGGACTAGCAACCCGAAAACAAAAAAATAGAAAATCGAAATAATACTCTGCAATTTTTTTAAAAGGGGAGTATTTAGGCTTTATACCTATGGATTTGACTGAAATGGCTGTATCTTGGGAAAACGGAAACCTTTTCGAGTGAAACGAAAAGCGTTGTTGACTGAAATGAGCTCTCCAGACGAACAATCCTCTCAACCCAGAAATATACGGAAACAACAGAAACCAGAGATGAGGCAACCCGGCGTCACGATCTCGATCTACAATGGGAGCGGGTCCTCAAACAAGCTCTGATACCATGTTTGACAACACGAGTATTCCAACAAAGGATGAACACCTTCAGTAACCACTCACACAACCAGATCAAAGATCAACACATCGATATTTTGATGTGGTAAAACCCCTACGGGGAAACATCCATGGCCCCAACGAATGCAGCCACTTGGAGCAATTTATTAATGCAAAAGAAAAAGATTACAGTGAGATTTTACAAGAGAGTTTCTCACAATCGATCATCGACAAATGACCCTCCATGCTCTTTAAATAGAGATCGATGTTTAATCAGGTGTTAAGCCACAAATCAATGTAGCCGTTAAGATTGCGGAGAACATGAACTGTCATTTCACTCTATGTCGGGAATATATTGTGATCGTCGGATTTTCCAACTGCAAATGCATACTATTGCACACTAAAGAAATACACTTTTACCTAACGACACATTAGACCAAGTAGATCTTAACTAAATCCTAAGTGTCTAAATATCCTAACATATCCCATCAATCATTTAGTCACTCAAACATTCTTCAAGAATAATAACATTCACAATCTGCGAGACAATGCTCTTTGAACCATTTATAGGTCAGAGTAACAATTTATTGAATTGAACATACAAGGGAAAATAAAACTTCTAAAAATGACAAAAACTAAGGGATACAACAAAGTTTTTCAAACATTAGACAAAGCTGATTTATTGTAGAAATTTAAAAAAACTATAGACTGAGGAGAAGGGAGGGTGCCAAGAGGGTGCCCTCCCTTGCTTGCTTGTGTGGGGGCCATGAAGACTTGCTCACAAGGAGAATTTACACCGGTCGTTTTCCAATATGCCTCCAAAGAAAGATAAAAGAGCCAAGTTGTTTATGGGTGGCACAATAAATTCATTGGCATCAAAGTCACAAAATTATGACTAGTCTAATATTTTCCAGGACTACATTCACATCTTCTTAAATCAGGCAAAGGAACAAGCTTTGGGTACAGGATTGGTGTAGGTCAGGTGCATTGCAGAAGTTTATAGTTTCAAGGGAGTAGAGTGGTGTGCAAAGGCTTATGACTCTGCCTACATTTCCTTCCAAATAACCAGATAAGTATTGCTCACTCAAGCTTTTAAGATGTTTTGTTTGCCACAAGCAAGACATTCTCAATGGAAGAAGCTAGAGTGCTCTTGGCATAACATGAGGCAGGTATAAAGCTGCCGAGTATATTCAAACTTGGTCCAAGTTGACCAGGACTCGATCAACTTCGCTGAGTCAACCCCCAACCATATTGACTTGACCCTCCTTTTGACTTGGGTCACTGTTTTGGTACCAAACTGGCTGAGTCAAGGCTTGAATCGCCCGGTTTGGTACCAAACCGGTACAACTCGGTTGAGTCAAACCTTGGACCCCACTGTTAGCCTTTGCTAATTCGGTGTAGCTTCATTCTGAGATTGTTCCTGTGGTTTTAACTTGGCATAAGAGATGATTTTGCGGAGGTTATATTCCAATAATGGAGTTTGCTGCAGTGATACTTGTGGCAGCTTTGTTTAAGGTGAAATTTTCCCTTTTCAATAGCTATACGATTCCACTAAAATCAGGGGAAGAAACAGTGCATGTACAAGTGAAGGGTTGGCAGGCTTCCTTGTTGTGTCTAAAGAAAAAGGATGACTGTTTGACCAACACTGGTTATAGGCAAAATTCCAACGCTGTCATGTTAGTCATTTATAATACAATATACTTTTGGTGGTGACAGAGGATAAAGGAATGCCAGTGCTGAGGGGTAATGTTTTGGCAGTTTATCCTTGGAGGGTAATATAAACAACAATGTTAAAAGCAAGAAAAGCATAAATGTCCTTACCTACTTTCTTTCTAGAATCTAAATTCTACAAAGGAGAAAGCTTCAAAAAGGGGAATTATGTGGTTAAACTCGGTCAAGTAAGAGAGGTTTGTTGACTGTCTTCATGTATTTACTATTTAGCAACCTTACTAAGATTATTAAGAATGCTCATAAAGAGGATTTTTGCTAAAGTGGTCAAGCAGTAGAGTACTAATTCAACCTTCCTTGAGTAACACTGGTATGAGAAGCATATTTAGAAGAGTGTGTCCAGAGAAAGTTCGCTGGAAGGTAAAATGGACAGAAAATTGGAAGCAGCAGCCAGTAACAGCTAATTTCACATTAGATCAATAGCTGGAAAAATCTATCATGTGCAAGAAGGTTTTATTTGGAAGGGGGATTACCTGTTGTAGGCTGTCATGAGTAAACAACAAGAAAAGAGAACCAAACAGCAATTTTCCTTTATCACAAAAAACATATTTTGTCTCTAATGGTTTGGATTCTGGAATCTTTCAAATATATTTTTTCATTAAAAGATAAATATTTTATGTATTTTTTAGTAAAACCGAGTCATGTCCGAGTCAATTCAAGTCTGAGTTGATTCTCGATTGATTCTGAGGCCGAGTCCAAGTTTTAAAACATTGATATAAACTTATTAACCAATGGAGACAAATTCCCCTGCAAGAACCTGAACAGGAAAGTTGGTATGATTTAGATATTCAAGGCTATTTAGTATTTGTACATAGACATGGCATGGTATTTTACCAGAATTCCAGGGTTAGAGCCGACCTCTAAATTTCATAGTTCTATTTCTTATGCTATCTCAGAGATAATAGAAAAAGGGATTGTATTTGACTGGGGTGAGGTTATATCTGAAGAAGTGTCTCATCAATTGTCAGTATTCCAGGACAAGAGGAAGATGCATATAACTTCATATGTTATTTATGCTTTGGTTTTTCATCATGAGTTTACGAGTTTCCCAAAAAGACCTGACATAAACCCTGAAGTGGAGTATATACAGTTGCGGCATCCAAAATTTTGGGTTTAAAACATAGTAGCAATATTCGTATACAAATTCGAATTGGATTACGATTTGATATGGAAAAGATATGTAATGAAAAATTCCAATACGGATCCAATATGGAAGCATACATTTCATAGATACAAAAATATGCAATTTGCTTTCAGCTTCAAGAATGCCCAATACAGCAGAAAAAATAATCCATTTCTTGAAAATTTTACGATTAATATAATTTATATTGCTCACGGGAGTTTGGTTTAGCAGCAAGTAGCAAGGTGATCTGGCTTGTATTAACGTGGAGACCCTGGTTCAAAACCTCCTGAGTGGGTGTGGATGAGGCCAGGTGCCAGTCCTGGGTGACTTTGACGGCATAGATATGCCCCTCATAGCATGGCAGCTTAGCCAAAGAGACTCTATAAGAAGTATTTCTCAAAAAAAAAATATTTATAGATGTATTCAAAGATTTTTTAAAATATTTTTGAGGTTTTTGGTCTGTTTGTTTTTTGGGTTTATGAGTCAATGTTGAATGGGAATCAAATACATAAGGTATATTATCAAATACAATCAAAATTAAGTTGACCGTATCGTATTTGTACTGTACCAAAAATTAGCTGAATTTTGTACTAGCGCTAAATTTCTGTACAGCAAAGGTCAATATGGCTAAATCTTGATACTACGGTTCAAAATATCAAATTTAAATTTTTTAGCGTACATGATTATTTTGTGTTTGGACTGAAGAAAATGCAAGCAGGGAAGAACCCTACCAGGTTGAAACAGAATGCAAAGAAAAGGGAGATTACTTTGCTGAGTAAAATCACACATACATTAGGGTTTATGGTTTTAATGGAAACCTTTGCAGGGTACTGAAAATGGTGTGATGAATTTGTACGAATTGAAATTTGTAGACAGTACAAGTATTGGTGTAATACTCAGACTAAAAGGAAAAAGAAACAAATTTTCCAGTTTTTTATCATATTTGGAGCTCAGAGTATTGCAAACAACCCCACATTGGATAAGTTTATTGAAGGTCTAGGTGAGTTCAGATTAAATACATGTGCATTGGAAGGATATGATCCTGATAGGATGTTCGAAAAACATTTAAAAGCTGTTGGTTACTCAAACTTGTTCACTGCTAAAACACAGAAAGAAGAAGAAAAGAAGAGCCTTTGGTTGATTCAGGTCATGAAGTTGTTTGGTCTTCAGGAATACCATTAATGTAACAGTTTGGACAAACTGTAAACACAGATTCATCCAAGGAAAACATTTGACAATCCAACATACCTTTGTAAGTGTTGAAGAAAAGAATAGAGCAGATCATGGAGCCTTGAAAATCGTCAATCAGCTGTATAGAGACACTAATGGAGATGGAGGTGGAGATGAAGATCAACATTGTTCCAAAAGAACTAGAGAGTATGAAATTGCTCCCGGGGAAACCAAGAAAAGAGTAAGGCTGAGAAAATGAAGTCAATTAACTCTACTGGAAATGATTCCTCATCTGCTCAATCTTTTACTACCACACCAAGTGACATGGTTCCAATTCCCCAGGACACGAATATTGAATTAGTATTTGACATAGATAGATATTGTCAATTTGGGCCATTCTAGAGATGCAATATAGAGAAGAAATAGTTAATGTAGATAAGGTTACCCGATTGCCTGTATTTGATGATCATTCTATTTCACAATTTTCAATTTGACAGTAAGGGTAAAAAGTTGGTTATGGAGATTGTCAGGCATAAGGGCAAAGGAAAGGAGAACACTGAGAAGGTATCTACAGTTATTGATGTTTCAAAGACGAATGCTAATTCTTGTCTAAAAATTGCACAAGTCTGCCGCTGCAGTAGTCAAGTCAAAGGTAATGAAGCAGGATATTCTTGTTGTACAGTTGAGGGGTGAAATCGAAACTAAAGATGCTGAAATCCAGGAATACAAGAGTGTTTTATGGTCTGAGCCTTGCTATATTATCCCAACTTCCATTATGCCTCCTGCAGAACCTGCTACTCCTGCTAATAAAGATCCAATTGACAAAACCAAGTTGGGCTGGACAACACTGGGAGTATGACAAGAATGACTGTTAACAACATGGATACCAAATAGAAGCTGTTAGGGGAATCGTGGGAGCTTGCAAACAAGTCTCAGAGGCTATACAGTGGCATTTTGTCCATGAAGGAAAGACTCAAATTGATATTGCAGCAAAATTGTTAAATGCTGCCACAGTTAAAGAAACAAAAAGAGTAGCCCAACATCTGCCTACTGATGAACAGCTAGTTGAGATCCAAAGAGGTTGGAAGTACAGGTTCGAATTGTTGAACTAATTGATGGTTGATTGTGATAATTTGGAGAAAAAAAGAATCCCTTCTGTTATCTGATTTGAAAAAAAATGTTGGTCATTTGAATGGCTTTGTTTTGTTGAAAGATGGTAAACTACAAAACAGGAATGTGTTTGATGTTTCTGTTGGTCAACTGAAAATAAATTTTGCCAAGTATTATGAAATATGGAAGAAAATTGATGACATTCATATCCAAAAGTGGCTCACAGATGCTCTCGTTGCCAATGCTGAAGTTGAATCAGTCATTGATGTACAAAAAGTTGAGTTAAAAAACGTGGAGGACTACCTTTTGGAGATTGGAGTTAAAGAAAACAACGCAATGGGCCCTTGGAGGGAAAGTATCCAATCTGTTACGGGCCATGCACAAACAACGACAAGTGGATCATCTATTTATTTTTGCAGTCAATAATTTGCTGTAACTACTTGTCAATGACCTCTCAGTTCCAACTTCCACTAACTGTTGTGATAAGCCAACTATTTGAAGAGGGAAAAAAGACAAGGTTCGGTTCGGTTCAGATCCATCAGAACACTACTGAGAGTTTGCTTCTTGATTTCCTTCCTTGTGTTTCTAATCTTTGTTTTGGTTTTAGGTTAGCACTGATAAGATTGCTGATGAGTTCATATTAGAGTCAAGCTCAGTCTAACCTTTACTGCTCCTTTTTCTTCTACAGGTCTTTTATCCGAGATTGGCTTATTTTGGGAAGAAGTTTACCTGTCATTTCTGTGGAGTTTGTGAAGTTTATCTCTGTCTGAGTATTTCATTACCAGTGCAGAGGACTATCACAGGCTATCATGTTTTAGTTTGATGGGTATTTTTATCTTTGCCACAATTTTGAGTATTTTGTTGTCGGGTTGGAGACTGTTTGAAATTCCATTTAAGACTTTTAATATTTATTACCGGCTTTTTCTTTGAATACTTTTAGTTTTGGATTGTGCTATCTTTGTGTTTAAGCTTCGTTTTGGTAATAGAAATCTTCATTCCATGAATGAGTTATCCAAAAAGATCCCGTCTAGGCTTTCTTTTTTTTAACTGTGTTTGGAATTCATGGTGTATACTATATCTTTAGTTGACATCTTTAAAGTCTCAGGTTGTTGACTAGTGGGTGTTTTGTTGCAGTGCTCATCTGGAGTTCATGAAAACCATGTCTATGTATCAATGTTTTTTTTCAAATCATCTTGAAATTAATGGAATGCATTTACTCTTATAATGGTGTTATGATTTTGAAGAGTCTGTTGGTGATTTAAGTTTCTTCTAGGATGAAAAACTGTTTGCTTTACACATATTGTAATGGCATTCGATCTCACTTCTTCAAATATCAGTTTCAATTATTGAATATTCTTGGTTTTGAAGTGTAACATTTGAAAACTAAAGATATATGAATGGTATGGAAATGTGTGCATTTAGATTTTGAGTGTTTGATTCCACAAGTAATGGGATTTGTATGAGCCTTTCTATCAATTTCTTCAACAAAGTAGTTGTGGAATTCAAAGGGAGAAGCACCCATTGAACAAAAGAGGGCGCCCTTCAAAAAAAGGAGGGATTTTCTTGCCCATAAAAACCCTGAGGTTTGACTGTTTTGAGTTGACATCAAAATTTGTCAACCATACCTGTAGTAGGTTATTCTTTGTTGGCTGGTGGCCTTGGGTCAATTGGATTATTCGTCTGACTCACTGTCCAAACCTGAGTTCCTTCTTTCTTCAAATAGCTTTCCGGAATCCATCCAAGCTTTCTTTTGGAATAGATAGAAGCTGCTCTTCTTTTTGATTGATAATCCTTTTTGGACAGGCTTCCTTTAGATGGTCTGCCTCCAATCAAAATCTGCAAAGTCTGTGAGAATATTGTCCGTCAAACGTTTACACCAGTCCAACTCTACACATTCTGGTGTAGGTAAAAATACCCTTCTGCTCTTTTCTTGGATCAGACTTAACATACTTGTCCAAAGTGTTTCTGATTTCTTGGGAGGTCTCCCCTTCCCCAGATAGGTTTGTCAATCTCACCCAAACCAGGGTTGAGGAAATAATCATTGAGCTTTGAAGCAAGATTAAATTCAAGGAATGCCATGGTTCAAAGACAAGGCCAACACTGCCCCAAAACAATGGTTCATCGATGACATTTATGCGGTCATCTGAGTTTTTAAAGAGTTGATAAATATTCCTCTTGAACAGAGGCGTACTGTGTGCGCTATCATCCAGTTGGAATCAATCAATTATATGAGAGCTGTAGATGTTAGCCATATCCCCCCTTGAATCTTCAGATTAGGATATTTTTTTGAAAATCACAGATGTACATGTTAATCTCCTTCGAAGAAATTCGTAACGCGGCTGCTATCGTCTTTCTCTACTGTGAAATTGATTTGGAACAAGATCTTTGTTACCAAAAGGATTGCTTGGGATTGACTGACTATGAAAGAATGATTCAAAGGAGTAGACTTGCCCAGAGCTTCAATAACAACCGCTGATGGAGAGCTTGAAGGTGGCAGCGAGGTGCCCTTCTGAGAGGCTTCAATTAGACTCCTTGTGCACACAATGCGCCTGCCAAATTTCAGAGGGAGCCCTCTGTTGGCACTTTAGACTCTCTCGTGATGACAAACAGGCACAAAGCAGGTGAGTGACCTCCCTGCAAAGATCAGGCTGCACCTGAGGGTGCAGCAAACCCACATTGAAGACCTGATACAAACCCTAGCTCTCACCCTGCATGGTAAAATGATTCCTTTAACTGCTCATATAATCAGTGAATGTACATGTGGGTACCCTGTACCAAAAAACAGAACTGTGCTGCAAAAGCAGGCCACCGCAAGCAAAAACAAGGCAGGTTCAACACCAGAATTTCCAACCAACACAACCACTTGGGTAGAAAACAGACAAGATAATTTTATTATTGTCCAACAAATGACCACAAAATTTAGGTCAATAGGACTGTTGGGTATTGTGATGTCAATGCAAAGTGGGAGCACTAAGGCAGCTCCTATTAAAAGTAAGATACAGAAAGTAAACAGTGAATCTAATCTAAATCCTGCAAAGCTAACTCTGAAGATGGAGAACCAATCTGTGAGAGAGATGTACAAAGAGAATGGATCTAGGAACTGTGATACAAAAGGTGTAAGCTTGTCATGGTCCACTAGAACCATCTCTCCTAACATCTGAGGCTGAATGGAGGAATCTCAAAATAGAACTCTGTTCAGAGGAAGAACTGAAAGAGGAGCATGACTGAGTAATGTGTTGCTATCTAAAAGAGGGGGCTTGTCACTGACCTGGATGATATCGTCCCACTGCTGCTATGGGACCAAGATTGGCCATGCCATTGGGGTCCTACAGATGTGGAGGTGGTCCTCTGTGTTCGCATTGATCTGAGGTCGGAAATAGGGTCATCATCTGTCTCCTTCTTGGTGCCCCTAGAAGATGGGAGAACCGTAAAAAGGAAGTGACCCGTTGATTGGAGGCTGGTTTAGGATGTGGATGTGGCTGGAGGATAAGGGAGCGAGGCTGGAGGGCCTCTTGCAAGTATAAGGCCAGACATCTTTGGTCAGGGTACTTGAAAAAACTGGCTAGAGTTTGAAGCTCCTTGACAAAATGCTCTCAGAAAAGATAGTGGAATTGCCCTCGGATCTAGTTGTAGATAGGGTAGCAGGAAATGAAGTGCTCCTCATTCTCAACCTCCTAAAGGTGGCACAGCTAGCAAATCTTGTTTGATCGGTCAATCTTGTGATTTGTCTCCACCCTAAGTCTATGAGAGCCCACTTTGAACTGGCCCAGGGGAATACAAAGAGCATGCATCCAATGATAGAGTGTGTAATGGGGTGGAACAATGAGCCTATCCTTCAGGTCCATGAAGTGAGCAACATAGAAGGCCATCTTTGGATGTAACCCGCCTTGAGGGTTGATCCAAGTGACCTGCACAAACTGCATACAGATATCATCTTGGATGATCTTGTTCATCTCTTGCCTGGTAGGTAAGAGGTGGCTAGGCGCATCTAGGGAATATCTAAATGGAGGTAACCGGTCTATTGCAATACCAACAGACTCCAAAAGATCCAAGACCCCCGCATACCAACAACGAGTGTGACTTGAAGGGCTAGTTGAGGCAATGAAATCTGATGAACAGTAGGCCAAATGCGGATGCTGATCCTGTCCCTTCATTGAGTAAGTGAAGCTTCAAATGTGGTGCATAAGTGAAACGAGGCTAAACAGTCTCAAGCCAAAAGGGTTGCGCTCCAAACTCAACAAGTATGGTGGGTTGAGGTATTATTTGTTTGCATCTGATGATGCGATGAATGAGGAGGATGTACACTCTCTTTGTTGAGGCCCAATCAGAATCTAGCAAACAAGACCCCTAAACCTCTAAACCATATAGAACCGTGGGCGAGATAAGAGTGTTCATGAGAGACATCTTGGACGATATTTCCTAAAAATGGTTCCAGAAACATTGTCTCTCCAGAAGGGCCAGGGATCCATAGCCCTTGTTGACACAAGATGAAGGGCATGCTGTAGACTGAAACAAGGGCTTGTGAATTGTATCCTCAAGTAGGTATAAGTGTTGGTGATCTCAATCTCCTCCCCTTTGAAAAAGAAATGAAGATCCAAGAGGAGCTTCTTCGACCTATTGAAGATCACGACCTTGCTTTTGCCCAAGTTGATCGTCAACTGACTAGGATCATAGAAAAGGGCCAAGGCATCTAGATTTGTCTATAGCCCCTCTAGAGATGAAGCCAAGAGGACCACATCATCAACGAAAAGCAGGATAGATATCAAGACCTATTGGAAAAGGCACCAATCGCCATCTTGAATGTGCTCTTGTAGGAAGCACTTTGACTTGTTGATATAGATCCCAAATAAAGTGGGGGATAGGGGGCACCCTTGCTTGACCCCAATAGTAATCCTGATAAAATCTAATACCCCATGGACTGTGCAGAGACAACCAAGAACTGATGCGTACAAGTGCATGATGGTCGTTAGAAGGGTCTCAGACATGCCAATGTCTCTTAGCCTTGTTGTCGTCCTTATACACACTTGCAAACGTGAGCTAAGTCTGGCTCACTTAGTGTGTCCTTGGAGGCACAATGCCTAGGTTCA
>ML787329.1:121662-142879 GCA_009831015.1 Picea engelmannii
AGAGAGAGAGAAACTAACAAAGTAAACTATCAAACAAGCAAGAAACCAAGAGACTACTCTACCCCACGTCCTAGGTTGAGAAGGTGCACCTCACCTTCTAAACCTCACGTCTTAGCTAAAAAGGGAACAAGAAAATGCTTAAAATGAAACCCTAGCTAGATCTATGCTACCCAACAAGCTTACACAAAGAGGAAAGTCGTCCCACTTCTTCCTCTAAGAGTGTAAGCCACTACAAGCAAACAAAAGAAGCCAAAACACACCAAAATGATGAAAAACGAAAGTTAGGGTTGAGAGATAGCTACCAAACCCCTTGGAGGGCCTTCTAGTGTTGTGTGGATGTCCTTTGGGCAGCCAATAGTCCTCTCAATCAGATCTGAAACCTGCAAAACCAACAAGCTAGGCTTGCTAGAAGAGCTACACACAACCAAGAAAAATGATGGAAAACCCTTGTTTTTTTAGGGCAAGAACTTTCCACAAGAACAAGAGAGTATATTGTATATAAATGACCCATCTAAACATTTTATGCTAGCTGAAAAATGAATGTGTATGAACAACAATATAGATGAAGAGTAAAGGGTTAGAGAAGTGGAGTGTATGAGTGCCTCAAGAGACCCTTCTCCTTGAAGGAGTTCCCAATGAAACCCTTGAAGTACAAACCTGCAAAACTTCCTTAAGTGATGTGCATACAAGAGATAATATGTTGATGTATGTAAATAAAACGACACTTCAATCCTATCTAATACATCAAGATAGATAAACCCATAAGCATACGCATTAATAGATCTACTTAGATAACACTTTACCTAAGATCAAAAGTTGCAATCACCCAAAGAAATTGATACAATGTTACTTCATAAGCATAAGAAGATCAAGCATACGCATTGCTCCTCTAGTTATCCTCCAAAGTTTCTCCTTTATTATTACTCAAGAAAATAGATCTTGGAGAGAAAATACTCCAAAACCCTAAGAGCATAGAATGAAAAAATGGAATAATAGAGAGAGAGAGAGAATTGAAAATCAAGTAGCATAACAATAGCTCAAGATATGGTGTGTTGGGAGTGAGAAATGAGATTTATTTATACTTGG
Organism: Picea engelmannii; assembly: GCA_009831015.1. NCBI lineage: Eukaryota > Viridiplantae > Streptophyta > Pinopsida > Pinales > Pinaceae > Picea > Picea engelmannii. The sequence continues at coordinate 122,749 of ML787329.1, forward strand.
AGAGGCAAACCTACCTCTCTTGGATCTAAGCCAAGTGTCCACCACCAAGCAAATGAGTAGATCTCAAGGCTAGGGTGCACCATCTAGGGTTTGCACAATAGATCTAGGGTGTAGAAAAAAAAATGGTTGGGATCAAGCAAAAGGTGTTTGAGAGGCATGGGATCCGTGCCAAGGCAAGTGAAGAGTCACAAATAATTTTTAAAAATTATTTTGTGGAGTTTCAAGAAGAGGGAGGGCGCAACTCCTCCTGGAGGGAAAACCTCTTTGGATGAGGTAAAGGAAAAGGAGGGTGAGAGATGAGTGTGGTGAGGTTGGGATCACACAAAGCCATGAGAAAGGTTTTGGGATCTGTGCTGGGGCAAAGGAAGCACCTCTAACAAATTAAAAACGATTTTTCATTGGAGATCTACAAAGGGGGGGGTGTAACTTCCTTGGAAGGCGCTCCACAAGGGGGAAAAACAAGAAAAGGGAAGGAAAGAGTGAGGTGGAGGGAGTGGGGTCACCTCTAGGGGTGACGTGGAGGCTAAAGGGAATGAAAGCTCAAGAGAGGGGGCCACACTCAAGTCACAAAATAAATTAAAAAGGAATAACGTCAATCCCCCTAGGGGGGCATGACTTTTGAGTGTAGAAGGTGGGTAAGGGGTTAGAAAAGGTTGGAAAAGGTTGGGAGGGTTATGTTATGCTTAGGGGGTCTCTTTCTAACCATCATTTCACCTTATTACATCCTCTAACTCATTATTACAATTTTTACATTTTGCCATGTTTGGACTTTAGCAATTAAAATTGTTGTTTTAGACTGACTCACACTCCGAGTGCACAAACCCATGGCTAAAGTTGTCCGACTGAGCTGAAACTTGGCCCATGGATGTAGGGGGTGCTATTCCATTTCTTTTGAGCACAAATACCCCTATCAAAAGTCCAAGGACTTAGTTTTTACAATTATTGCTCAAAAATAATTAAACCTCCAAACTTAGGGAAATTTAATTAAAAATTAATTAATTAAAAAAAACYGACTTAGACTCGACGAAATTCCGCGAAACTTTCTAAGATGTCTTGCATGGTCATTTACAATGATTCCTTATAATAGTTACCAAAACATAAGCCCACTAGAACGTCGTTCACCACTTTGGAGGAATTATTGCAAGTGTGAGGGAAAAACTCAAGGGAAATCAATAAGGCTAAAAAGCCCAACTGATAACTTGAGGATAAAAAACCCTCGGTGAAAGGAACTCTCCCAGTGAACCGATCCCAAGGTAACTGACCTAGACATGACTCATGCAGACCTATTACATTATTAACCCACGCAGGGGTGCGGAAATTCCAATTACAAAATAAAGTGTTGGGGCCAAACACTGACCTGTAGGACCAAAAGTCTTTGATAACATGGCATCTGATGATGCATCTTTTCATGGCACATGGAGTTGACCACCGGTGCTAAATCGGTGGTCAACAAGCCTTTGAACATTGCCTCTTTGGGAATGGAGTTGAACACATTTTGGAAGTCTACAAAGAAACAATAAACTTTCAAAGATCGATGTCATGCCTCCTTGATGATGCCTAGAGCGTAAGAATGTGATCAATGGTCTAGTGTGTCAGTCAGAATCCAACTTGTTCCTTGGCTCTAAGTTTCCACCGCTCAATCTCCCCGAAAAGCTTCATATGGAGGACTGTAGCACAAAGTTTTGAGAAAGTGTGGCCAATCATGATCATTTTGTAGTTATTGGGATCTGCACTAGAGCTTGATTTGTGGATCAAGTGAATAGTGTGATGTGACCAAGGGTTGCAAAAAACCTATATGGACCACTTGGTTGAACAAATCGGCCAAGTGACAATCCAAGGCGTGGAGACCATGCTTGAAGAATTCTACCTAGAATGCTTCCTCATCTGCTGCTTTGTTGGTATTCATCAACGTCACAATGTTCGTCGAATTTGAACCTTGAGGTTCGAATTTGGTGAACCTCTAAAAAACTTTCAAGTTCATGCTTGAAGAATTCTGCCAGGAATTTCCTCGTCTGTTGCTTTGTTGGTATTCATTAATTTCACAGGGTTGGCCAAATTTGAACCTCGAGGTTCAAATTTGGTGAACCTCTAAAAAAATTTCAGTTTTGTTCAGATTTGCTTCTACCTCTTCCTCGTGATGTTTCTTTATAAGGATTCTAGTAGCAAGGCCTATATGCCTTGTTGTATACCTATTACTCTGATCATGATTCATACTTTTATTTATATATTGAAAAATGCATATAGTTGAACTTAATGGTGAACCTCATTTGAACCTTATTGGAAGTTGGTTGTGGAGACTCTTGCAATCCTCATCGTACCATCATTTCATGGGGTAGGATCTAGGTTTTGCCTTCGGACATCATAGAGGGAGGAGGTATGGGAGAACATGGATATTGGATCAAGATCGAGTGGAAGTGGCAAGGGAAGATGGTTCAATACAATTTTTTAGGGGAGTGGATGAGGGAAGCCCTGAACTCTTGTCTCCTTTGCAAAATGAAGAGGTGTTTCTTGTGATGGAGGAGATGGTAATAGGAAGCCTTAAGACCGAAGTAGGAGGGTTGATCATGATTGAAAGCATGTCGAAGTTGGTTGTGGAGACTCTTCCAGTCCTCATCGTACCATCAATTCATGGGTTAGGATCTAGGTTTTGGGGAAGGGGAGGTGGATCGGGTGGAGTGGGGGTAGGTTTGAAGGGCATCTTTCCAAATGGTGGTTGAAAGACAAGTGTACATGGCAAAGTCAAAGTCGAACTATGCAAACCAAGACTTGGACGAGAACATTTGTAGGAGGTGGGAAGTGAAGGTGTTGGGGTCCCCCTCATCAAAGTGGATAGTGGTTTGAGGTGGGCCTGAGGGGGGCTGTTAGCCTAAAGGAAGAAAGAGAGAAGAGCATGGTTGGCCAAGGAGATGGGGGTTACCGAGAAATGACAAATGAAGGGGAGTAGGTCTTGATTGGAAAGGACATAATCCACCACACTCGCATCTCCACTATGAGGTTGACAAGCGAAGAAGCAAGATTCCAAGAATCAGGGGAGGCCTTTAAGGATTAGTAGCTCATGGGATTCTCCAAGTCATAGGAGGTGTCTGCCATACCCTGTAATAGGCCCCAAAGCATCGTCAAATAGTAGGTGAATTCCCACTTAATCTGGATCAATCTCTTGACATAGAACATATCCTTAGAGCGGTCATGGAAAGGAATATGAAGAGCTATGGTGTGAGCATCAAAGTCGCCTAGTAGGATGACCTGCCCCATTGTTGAGTATTGGATGTTGCCAGAGTACAAATCTAGGTACGGGTCTCCATTGGAGTTGCCATGAATAGCAAGCTTGGATGAAATTTGGGGGAAAGTAGCAAACTACGATGTAGAGATTTCTGGGGAGAGGGGTTAAACCACTAAGTCGAATCCACATGAACTTGGAAAACTCGTCTGAAGCTACCAAAGAAATCTTGCTCCGGAGGGAGTCTTTGGTCAGATAGGCAAAGTTGCATGAACCTTTGATCCCACATGAAGATTTGGTCTCCTGTTGATAGGCGGAAAACCAATGATAACCTGCTATGTTTGGAAGTAGCTTGATAGGGCTCACATGGGTCTCGGTAATAAAGAGGATATTGGATGAATTGAGAGCATTGTACATCATGCCCAACGAAGACCAGAATGATTCACTGTCATTCCAACACCCCCTACTAAAATACTTGCGCCTTGTTGCCTCCTCCAACAAGCTAGTCATATAGAGAGATTGGGTCAAGAGTATCGGGGGCATATGGGGAAGAAGGAAGAGCAAGAGAAAAATGTGAGAGGAATGGGGGACGGGGGAAATGGACAGGAGTGGGGAGTTGCTCAAGGGATGGATAAAGTTCTCGGGGGAGTAAGGTGGAGTAGAGGAGGAAAGGGGAGGGGAGGAAGGGGATGAATGTGCAAAGAAGGGAGGGGACAGAGGGGATGAACACACAGAAGAGGGAAACGAAGAGGATGGAGGGGTGGAACAAACAAAAGATGAGAAGGAAGGGGAGGGAGGCATAGAGCAGCCCGTGGGTGAGGAGTGGGATGGAGAAAGGTCTCGGGGTAGTAAGGCAGAGTAGAGGAAAGGGGAGGGGAGGAAGGGGATGAATGTGCAAAGGAGGAGGAGACATAGGGGATGAACACGCAGAAGAGGGAAACAGAGGGGAGGAAGAAACAGAAGATGAGAATGAAGGGGAGGGAGGCATAGAGCGGTCCGTGGGTGTGGAGTGGGTCACGGAGAAGGGATGCAGGCACAGTCACCCAGCAGAGCTACAGATAGCAGCTCCATGGGAGTCACGGGTCAGCAGCTCTACAAGGGCATGGGCAGAGTTCCACGCATAGGAGTCACAGGTTGGAACTAAGAAAAACTAAGAAAAAAAGATTGGAACTTGATACAAAATTCAGGTGTAAGCACAAGGGGTGTAAAATAAATCAGATCCAATATGTTGGGAATCCCATGCAAGGATTGATCTTTGTACTCTAATACCAAGCGATATAAGCGAGATGATAAATAAAAAAAGAAAGGACTTCTTCCACATGTCCTTGTCAAACCAAATATGTCTCTGTCAGAACCACTACAGTACCCTGTAAATGACATGCTAGGGAGGTGGAGACATGAAAATTTCCTTTAACAAAAACTCAGGGATTCATACAAGGGAAGAGAATTAGCTTGGGTAACAAAACCAGAGAACCCTCCTCCACTAGTTGTCGAAAGGGTGTATGGAGATAACTACTACCCAAAGCCAAAAGGAACAAAGGCAACCAAGACCTGAAATGAAAACCCACTGCAGAACCCATGAAACAACATAGCACGAGAACCACAACATGGAGCTGTTGGTAGGGCAAAAGAATCCAACAGAGAACCACTTGCAGTAAAAAAACAGGGCTAGCTTCATGAACAGTTTCCATATACCTATACAAACAAGGAGGTCATCTCGATGAAGAACAATGAGATATCATACAACCAGTAAACCGCTTCCCTCAACATAGATCCAAACATGGAGGCAATTGCTAAGAGTAGAGTCCTCAAAGCCATACCCCTGCCGCTAGTGCAGAACCAGGGAACCCAACAGGAGAAATAACTAGCAGAGATCCACGAAACATAGCGGGAGAAACAATTGCCACCAGGTCCATGAGTCCCAACAGGAGAAACAACACAGATCCATGAAGTCACTAGGGGAAGCAACATACAAACAGAGCAATGGAGCAATCCCTTCTTGTAACCACACACGTCCTCCATTGGTCATGCCACGGATTCCATCATGGAGAAAACCCTCCGGGCTATATTCTCTATAGGCACCAATGTTCCACTTTCAAATCCACCACAGCCACCTCCCTAATCTGCCTGGCCACTGGCATGCTTCGCTTGTCATGCAGGTGAAACCCTAGAAGGGTTTGAAATCAGGGCTGCACAAAGCGGGAGGTGACAAATGCCTCTCCTCTTCCCCATCTCATCGCTTCTGTTTTCCAACTGCTTTGATCAGATCCACCTTTGTTTTCCTCTCTCCCACAAAGATAGTCTCTCTTTTTGTATTTACAATTTCAGTCAAGCAACTATTACAGATAGCAGCATGCCACAAATGTTTTTCACTCATTTTCAAATTACTAAAATAATACACTATATCATCATTTTTAATTTTGTTTACATGTCAACTTGTTGTAGTATAACGCTCTAATATAACTTGATGATAAGCAGTCCTTTATTATAATATGATGATACATGTAACAGTGACTTTAATATTAGTATGTTAGGCATGATTAATTAGGTAGTTAGGTTGTACATGATATAGAAAGGGAAGAAGTCCCATTGTATCAATTGACTTCATTGTAATAAATGCATGTATTTTACATGAGTCCATTTCTATCATTTATTCAATCTTTCCTATATACTTAAAAGTTTAGCTTTGTATTAGAGCAAAACCGAAACCTCTCAGCCTGTAAACCTCTGGAACCATAAATAAGTTTAAATTCAAAGCTCATTCATCAACAAAAGAGAGCGAAACAAATACGAATTAAGTATGTAAAACGAAAAGGCAAGCAATTATTTTATAGTATTTATAAAATTCATAGATTGAAACGTGTTAGGATATTTTATATAAAGGATGGATAATAATGAATAGGAAACTCGTGGTTTCTTGCTGCAATATATATATTCCAAGAATACAGAGTGTATGGTTGATTTCCAGTCCAGATGCAAACGACAGATTGTTGATTTGCAGTTCAGATGCATGGACTGTTGAAACCATAAAGCGAATTAAAGATAGCCCTAGGAATGAGAACTCCTTGGATGAGAACTCACTCGTGTCCACCATAGAATTTTAGACACCATTGAAGTGGTATACACTACAACAGAAGAGCATTGTCTGAATATAACACCCAACCCTCAGTGATTCCCTCTTATCTGATTTGATTAGATGAAACCTAATTCAATAGCAAGAGAGCAGCCGCCAAAGAAGAAAGCCATCATATTTAGAAGAGAGTCACTGTATCAAAGTCGAAATGCCTATCAACATTGAGCTTATAATTTTCAGTGATTAAAGGCCATCTAGTTAAGTTATTACAGAAGCCCTAACATGCCATATCAGAGAAGCAAAAGGCACAATATCAGATAGGAGAAGATTAAACCGACAAGTTAAGGAAATTTCATTTAGCCTAGCCATGTCGCAGACAGTGAATCAAAGTAATCACTTGTAAAAAGGAAATCCACCATTGAAACAGTGAATCAACATTGTTATCTATAGAAAAACAATTTGCACAGGCATGACTTCCAGCAATACAAGGTAAATTGTTATTATCTGATGATCATGTTTGATTATTCCAAATTTATGGGCAATAAGAAAGACCGGACAATTTTATTTTCAAAGAAACAGAGACGGCAAATATACACACCATTTTATACAAAGTGAATATATATAGTCACAGATGGTTTATTATTCTTTGAAGAAGAACAGGAACATAAAATATTTTATACATTTTTCTAAAACAAAGAAAATTATCAATTCCAGAATAGAAAATCTATTCTTTGAAGTTTATATATAGAGTTCTTTCTTTTTAGAATATGTTGAGACTTTGATAAGTTTATATGAGACTGGGTATGGACCAGTATTTCCTAAAGAAAGTTATAAAAAAAACAATAAGTCCAATGAAACAAAAGGCAACAAATGATGGTGACAAAAGCAGATTGTGGATTTTTATTCTGAGTAGTTGAATTTTCAAGATAGCAGAAACAGATAAGGTTTTACTCAGGATGGATTGTTGTCCAAGTGATTGACTTCATTGTAAAAAACACATATATTTTACATGGGTCCATTTCTATCATCTCTTCAATCATTACAAATTTTATCTGCTTACATTTCAAACATATTTTTTGGATGTTGATTTTGAGGGGGGCAAAATCATGGAACAACAAATGTGTATGTGTATTCCATTTTCTTTTGCAAACTTTTATCAATGATAAAAATGATCTTTCAACATTTTATCCTTGCAAAGGTGAGATTCTAAAATTCTTACATTATATTTGTGCGATGGATTTTATAACTGCATTTATGGGAAGAAGTCATTGTTGGAGTGCTACAGGTGATATTGACTCCAACCCATCTAGCAATTGTTATGGAATATGCTGCAGGGGGTGAGCTGTATGAGCGCATTTGCAATGCAGGCCGCTTTAGTGAGGATGAGGTGATTTTCTTTTGATGATTTGACGACTAAATTTGTGATTCTGGTTCATTTTTACTAATTTTTTGTGCAACTCTTCACATCTCTTCTATTTTTTGCAGGCACGTTTTTTCTTTCAGCAACTTATTTCAGGTGTAAGCTATTTCCATTCTATGGTAAGCAACCAAGTGCTATACTAAACACTGATATTCAATGCTATATTTAACAGGCAGGATAACATGCAAAATGTATTTCTTAAAAATGCATTGTGCAAAGCTTGAATTTTCAGTGAGGGCACCTGTTTTTTTAAACCAGAACTGAACATTTTCATTATATATATATATAATTGCTGTTGTTTGGGCACAGCAAATATATATATTTGCTGTGCCAAAACAATGGCGATTACAGAATTTCTTCAAGGGATTTCCTCAAAACATTGCATATTTCTAGATAACTAAAAACAGACAAAAAAGAGATTACTTGGTGAGAATTCCAGGTGTTCTTGCAGGTAGCCTGCCTAACATACTGACATAATATAAAAATAAAAACATTCATACCAGTGCTCTATTCCACGCTTTCTGGTCTTCTTGCTCCTCGCAAGAGTGCCGATTGCCCTCACCTTCAATTTCCATAGGTACCTGGTTCTGAAACGCAGCTTCGGCCTCTGCTCCCCCTCCATGAATTGAACTCTCAGTGCCATTGTTGTTTGAGGCCAGTGAGAGGAGTCCCCAAAGACCATCAGGGTCCTAATTCCTCGATTCTTGGAAATATTAAGTCCACACCAAAGGGAATAGGCTTCGGCAAGGTTATTTGTCACCTGCCCTAGGCCCCAGGCGTAGCGTACCAATTTGTCCCCCCCTGGGATCATGAAGACTCCCACCTGTGCCTTCAGTCAGGGTACTTTACTGCCAATTCTTTAATATAATAACAGCTTTAGGATTAAGACTTTTGAAATATTCAGAAATTCATGATTACCAGTGGAGATGGTCCTTTAGTATATATATCTTTCAAATCCATGGAATAAGCTATATAGATATTATGTATGGCTATCGCAAATTAATAGTTCTAATAAATTTAATAATTTCACAGATATAATTTTTGAGAGATGAACAACACTAAGATTTTCCCTAACGAAATTGTAGTACATGTGCAATGAAGTGATTTGATTTCATTGCTGTACATGAAGAAGTCGTCCTTGCCTTTTGGTATTTGTGTCTTCTATAGAAACAGTGATGATTGGATCTCATATGTCCAACAAGCAGAGTTGCACTAACACTCCCCCACCCCTGGGGTATGCATCCCTAGCGTTTCCCTGTCTGCAGGAGATGGGTGGACGGCAAGGGATGTACTCTTTTTCCCGGGGACATGAGGGACATCCTTCCTGTTACTCTGGGGACTCTGGCAATACCCTATCGAAACTGGCACCTCTTTGGCTCCAGTTTAGGTAAAAAGATTAAAAAAGAAACTCTAAATCAAGTTAGTTATCCAAGTTTTAGGTTTTTTCATTCTTTAGATTGGCTTCCCCTCCTTGCTGCTCAAAACAGAACATCAGAAGCCTTGCAGTGTTAATTTTCTTAGTTTTGAAGCCTTACGGAGCAATATTTTTCAGTTGGGTTGGAACTACAAACGTGTAGCAGTGAAGATTTGACAAGGGAAGTGGAGATTGATCCATCTATTTACTCATTTTTAATTTTCATTTAATAGATTAGTATTTGTCTTTTATAATTTTGTGGAATCATGAGTGATATTGGTATATGTTTCATGTTTTGCTCAAAAAGATGATGATCGTTGATTATGTTCATAATATATAAAAATTGTTGTTGAATTTCCTCTTTGTAAATTTAAGGTTTAATAATTTGGATTTCATTTTTTATTGTCAAAATTTTCCACATTTAATTCATATAGCATACAGTATAATATAATATAATACTTTTTGCTATCTCCATTACCCATCCCCTCGAAATTTGGGGTTACCTTCTAGCTGTCCCCTCGAAATTTGAGGGTACCTTCTAGCTGTTTCCCAAACTTGTTCCCCTATCCGTTCCTGAAATTTGGTGCAACATAGCTAGCAAAACTAAGCAACCACTTCATGTGAATGAAATTCTTTGCCTGACCTTGTTGACCCATGCTAATTGATGCATTGATCAAAAAACATCTTCTCTTGGCATTCGTTCCATTTCATCTAGGAAATATCTTACGGGCAATTTGTAATCCAGTGGTTTCAGATATAAAACTTATCAATCTACCAAAATTTTCGGAGATGTTGCCATAGTCTTTTTATATTTAATGCCATTTTAAATGTTTTGTAGAAGATAATGGTAAATGCTACTTTTCTTGAAAAACTATGCTTACCAATCAACTATACTTGCATCAAATATTTCTTTCCTTGAAGATTTTATCTGATTTCATCCTTTCATTTTTAGGATATGTATGTATTTTGGTAATCAAGCTTAGTGGAATTTGAGAGATTAATGTAACTGCATACAATATGAAATAACAGACTTTTCTATCGTGACCTAGCAAGATTGCCCTGTTCAATCAATATTTTTATGTGGCCAAGGCCGTTGTTACATTTATACTGAATTGGATCTCATAAAGATGTTATCATGTTTGAAGTGTACAAGTGTTCTCATTGTCGTTTAAGCTTAAAATAGATCTAAAGGGAATGAATTTTGACTTGGAAACGATGCAGCAAGTCTGTCACCGTGACTTGAAGCTGGAAAATACTCTTTTGGATGGAAGTCCTGCACCTCGTCTCAAGATCTGTGATTTTGGCTATTCCAAGGTACTTTTCTTGTACCTCCAACTGGAAAATTTCTTGTGCTGGTAGAAATATATCCTCCAGTTCATTTTTAAGTAATTGAAGTTTGGAGTATGGCTTCTAAATGCCTACAATTTTGTTTTAGTCTTCTGTGCTTCATTCTCAGCCCAACTCAACTGTTGGGACACCTGCATACATAGCTCCAGAAGTTTTGTCCAAGAAAGAATATGATGGCAAGGTAAACAAGGCCTCAGGAAAATTCCGCTTCCTCCTTGCTCTAATTTATAGAAGCAATTCTGACTTATCTGTGAGGCTTCTTTTTGTCTTATATGATGTTTACATTGGCTTCTGGCTTTTGCAGATCGCAGATGTATGGTCCTGTGGTGTGACACTCTATGTTATGCTTGTAGGAGCATATCCATTTGAGGATCCCGAGGAACCGAAGAATTTCCGCAAGACCATTGGTGTAAGTGAATTTTGATGAGGGACTAATGAATAAGCCTTAGCATGATCACCGTCTATATATTGACAATCAATACATTTTGGAATCTGAATCTTTTGGGATGTGTTAACATGTCTTATTTCACATTCATTTGCAGCGTATAATGAGTGCACAGTATTGCATCCCAGATTTTGTTCACATTACATCAGAATGTCGGCACTTGCTTTCTAGAATTTTTGTTGCAAATCCTATCATGGTCAGTATCTCTATGTGTACCCTTTACTTGGAATCGGCTACCAAGACTGCTTGGCCTTTAGTCTTTCTTAGTGCATTCCAAAAGTGAATTTGTTTTTAGATTCTTATAAAGCTGTATATTGTAGTCTCCCCATATTAATACTTCTTTTGAACTGGTTTAATGTGATGCACACAACAGCGAATAACAATGACTGAAATCCAGAATCACGAGTGGTTTTTGAAGAATTTGCCTGCAGACTTGTTGGATGCTCATACTAGCAATCAATACGATTCTGCAGACCAACCTGCACAGAGCACTGCTGAGATTATGAGAATTATCGATGAAGCAAAAATTCCTGCATTGGGGTCAGGGTTAGAGCAATATTTTGGAGATGGTCTTGATTCAGATGACATGGATCTGGACGATGATGCTGACCTAGACGATGATGATAGCAGTGGGGAGTCTGTTTATGCTATGTAATAGTGTTTTTGGAGATTTTTCAGTGGATTGCTGACAGTTCTCCTGTCTGCATAATAGGAGCATTTATGGAAGTTCATTTCTCCTGTCTGCTAGCTTATCTCTTTGCACCATGGTATATTATTAAGTGTACACTCTGAAGGCACTAGCTTTGTTGCAGTACTAGCAGAACTAGCTGATGTTAAGAGCTCTATCTGAGGCCAATATGTTCTGATGTAAATTAAGGTGTGGTGTTTTCAAGCTCTTCCTTGCGGAGGGAAACATGCTAGAAATGTAAATTTTATATACAGGATTTCCCTGTTATGGGAATACATGCATGCTATTTTTATACTTTAATTTTATAGGAATGAGAGTGAAAATAGAATATATGGCATACAATGCTGTAAGGGTATTCAAGGGTAAATTAAAATCTCAACCCAATAAGGTGCCTGACCAATGTGTGGAACTTTTATTTGAAAGACAGTGGAGTCAGGACGTATAGCTCTTATATAAATGTGTATAAGTATGTCACTTCTAACAGGGAAACAGGTATGAGTTTTGGAAATGGAATGCATTTCCGAAGCAAGGATTCAGGAAACGCGAAATCTGTCTATCTATAAAATGGTGTACGAGTTGGGATGCCATTGTTTTATTGATATGCCTAATGTTCATATAGATGTTTGGGTAGGAACCTTCAAATTCCACGATCTCTCCGATGTTTCTAGTCTTTTTTTTTTCAAAAAGTTTGTCATGTGACCATTGACACCTAATAAAATATAAAAACCTATTTTTATGGTATAGATTGCCATTATTGTATTCGAATATAACATGAAACTATTAGACACCCAGAGGTTTTAATGGTTTTTATGGTGAATCTTATATTTCATTATTTCAAGTGGCGGCATCCCCATTAGATGTTGCATCACATCATCTTTTCTCCAAAAAGGAGATTCACTATTAATCTTATGGCATCCCAAACACTATTATCTGCTTCTGACCATCCATATGTCCCCAAAAGTTACCCCTTTCCAATGTAAGGAGGCAACAAAGGGAATGGATGTTTTCCAATCTTGTGGCATCCCAAATTCTTCATCCATCTTTCTGTCCTTAAATATGACCCCTTCCCAATGTCGGAAAGCATAGAGTGGCGTACACACAACCTATACCTGAAAAGCTATGGCAACTTCACAACTCCATGAACCTGCTTAATTGTTTTTGCTTTGTGGCAACTCATGCAACAACTATTTGTAAAGCATGAGTAGTGGAGCCTACTTTTAACTGCTAACCTATTGTCGTAACCCCATCCAGGCACACTGGATTTGATGAAAGAGGTGGATTTCCAAATATCTTGACATCACCTAAGCCGTCTAGCTTCATTCTATTGAATAACCCACTTTTTGTTAAGGTCATTCGCTCATTTTAGAATACAGTTATTTAGTTTTGTAGTCCACGAAGGGCTTCCATAAAACCATTTCCTATCCCCCTGAGTTGATTCCTACACATCCAAATTCATCCTGAACAAGTTAATTCCTGGAATGATCTTACAACGTGTCGCGAGCCTATTTAACAGTTCTCCAAGGCAACTAATAATCCAAGTCTCTGTCCCACATATCTCCACATGACATCAGAAACCTTTATCTGGCCAATCTTCTACTTAAAAAAAGGGGAATTAAGCCAGTCTATTGTTGGTTTGGGGGAAAGGTCTAAATAGATTTTATGACCAAATCTCACATTATTTGAGGGTTGTCAAAATCACATTATATTTCTTTGAACATTAATTGTCAAGCCTGTGAAATTCTTTGAAAATAATTAACTAGAGGTTTTGCAAGCCTCGACTTTCTCTTGATTTGTTGGTAAAGCAATGGTATTTCGTTCTCCTCACTAAGGCTCGAATCCCCTAGAGATATGTTTTGCCTCTCGTGAGCCATCTTGCTCATGCATGTGGGTTGTTTCATGTAGTTGGGGCCAAGGGTAAGTTTCAAGTAAATTTGGTGGAACAAATACCTCCTACATATTGCACTTCAACCAAAAGGATTTTTCTAGAGTGTTGTAAGCCACCAAGATTCCATTATTATACTCCCATAATGGGGAAGACCATGTTCACCACACTGTGATAATAGGAAGTATCCTATGGAAAAAATGAACTCCAAATATATCATAGCCTAACTATTCATTTAGTTGTGATCATTGGTCCTTTAGTTCACACATCAATCAAACCTTGTAATCTAATCCCCTCTTATTGGGCAAGATTGCATTGTTGTAAGTTCATACCTAAAAGAAACCATTCCAAACATTGGGAAGGTTCATTGTTTGTTGTGAGCACGCGAATTAGTGGAGGAACCCTAATATCGTTTGATTGTTGGGAGCTTAAGATCACTTACCTCTTAATATCCTTCCAGACAGAGAACCACATGGAATGAATTGTGCAGCCCCACAATATTATAGATTATAAATCTAAGGATTTTTGGGTTCTCATTGCTTAGGAAGGTCCTAACGACTTACAAATTTCTAGTTGAATTTTATAGGAATATGTGGCATATGGTAGGCTTTACTTACTTGATAATGTGCCAAGAAGCTATCGAGGAGCTGGTATGAGAGAGTTGGTTTAATGTTGGTCTCTTAAAACTTATTTTTAATAGTGTTAAAAGAGAATTAGTGGGCAAGTGGAACCTACTCACCTTGTTGAATGTTTCCTATAAAATTTTAGCAAAAGAACTAGCAAGGAGGATTAGATTTTTGGTGGTATGGATAGTTTGCAATGACCATAGTGGATTTATTAAGGATAATTTTATCTTCGCTAATCTTATGAATGCCTAGGAATTCCTTTAAAGTGCTAGAGAAACTAGCCAAGATTTGTTTAAGATTTGGTTTTGTGTATCATTGATATGTTGTGACACTATTCTCACACCTATGTTAGTGCTAGTGTGCACAATTGCTATCAAAATCTCATGTTGCAACGTTCCATATGTGAGGGGTGTTCGTTGGCATCGTATCTCTATGTGATTTGCAATAGATTCTCTTGGTTACTTGTTGGAGGCATCATGAATGCAAGGGAAAATAAGAGGAATCTACTTACCATATTGTAATCAACTCCAATGATTTAGTTCTTTTTTTTTTTWAAACCTACATTGAGCTTTCTTCAACTTGTAGACATGAGTATTTCTATCTTCAACTTCAAACCCTTGTGGTTGTTCTATATACACTTCTTCTTCAATAACACCATTTAAGAAAGTTGTTTTCACATCCATCTGGTGTAACTTCCACTTCATTTTGGCTGCAAGAGCTATGATGGTTCTGATAGAAGTGTATCTGGCTACAAGAATAAATGTTTCTWMATAGTCAATACCTTCCTTTTGAGAAAATCCACGAGCCACAAATCTTGCCTTATGTTTTTCAATGCTTCCGTCTGTTGCATGTTTTATTTTGTATAGCCACTTGGAAGATACCACATCTTTGTTCTTTGCTCTGGGAACTACTTCCCATACATCATTATTTATAATGGACTGATATTCTTTTGTGATGGCGTCTATCCATTCTTTCTTCTGAACGACTTCCTCAAAGCAAGTAGGTTCATTTTCTGTGAGATCACACATCAAGTCCATATAGCTGGAGAATGGCTTAGGTTTCTTGCTTTATTTCATGGTTCCTTCCGGGGCACCATACTTCTCTGCATCTTGAATAAGTTATTTCGCCCAAGATGGCTTTCTCTTGTGAGATCGTCATACAAGGATGTTCTTGATATTCTATCATATCATGATCTTCTGGAATCTCATCATCAGGGGTAACTGTAACTTTCTTCAAGGGTTCTGCAACTTTGAGAGCTACAGGCTCTTTTTCATATACTTCTTCAAGCTGGCATTTCCTTGATCTTTTGAGTGTTGCATCTTCATCAAAGGTTACATCTTCGTTGATCTCGATATGATGGTAACTTGGTATGTAAATTATGAAAGCCTTAGAGACCTGAAAGTATCCAACAAATATTCCCTTCTTTCCTAAAGGTTCCAATTTGGTTCTCTTTTCTTTTGGGATGTGTACAAATATTGGGCAACCAAATATTTTGAGATGGCTTACTTTTGGCTTCTTTCCGGTGAACATTTCTTCGGGAGTTTTGAATCCAAGTGCACTATGGAATAATTTGTTTTGGACATATATTGTTGTTCTTGCTTATTCATCCTATAAGTGCATTGGAAGATTTTGATTGTGAATCATAGTCTTTACTGCTTCCCTAATCGTTCTATTATTTCTTTCTGCTACACCATTTTGTTGAGGATTATAGAGAGTGGTGAGCTCACTCTTAATCTCGACATCTCTGCAAAAGCTTTCAAATTCATTTGAAGTGTACTATCTTCCATTGTCTGACCTGAGTATCTTGATTTTCCTTTCTGAGAAGTTTTCTACCAAGGCTTTGAATTCCTCGAACTTTCCAAGTACTTCATCTTTTGACTTCAAGAAATAAACCCAAGTCTTACGAGAGTAATCATCAATAAAGGATACATAGTATACATACCTGCTTAGAGAGGTTGATGGCATTGGATCGCATACATCTGAGTGGACAAGTTCCAAGATTTCGTATCCTTTACTGTTGCTCTTTGGAAAATGATTATTTATGTTCTTTCCTTGTGCTCATCCCTTACATACACCTTCATGATCAAATTTTAATTATGGTAAACCTATAACTACCTTGCTTACATATGGTAAGGCTTTGTAGTTGATGTGAGCTAGTCTTCTATGCCAAAGTTCACAAGAACTTTCAGTAGAGTGAGTCAAGGCTACATTTGAGTGACCTTTTAACTTGTACAATCCACCTTCTTTTGTTCCAATAAAAACTGCATCTTTTGTATTTTTTCCTTTAGACCACATAAGAACTTCACTATCTACGAATGCAACCCTGAAACCTTTCTTATCTAGAGCTGAAATTGAAAGTAAGTTCTTTTTCAAACCTGGTACATAGAGTACATCCTTCATTCTCATCAAGGTTCCTGAATCAAGTTCGTAGGTGGCTTCTCCCATTCCTTTAATAAGGTACTGATAATCATCTCCAAGTGAAACTATATGGGGGAATCATTTTCTATAAGGATGGAGAGAGTGTTCTTCTGACCTGTCATGTCTTTAGAGGCACCGCTATCTATTAGCCAAGTATCCTCTCCAGGTGCCAAATCCTGAGAGAGTGGAAAACGAAACATATTCTTCAATCTCTTCTTTAGCTAACTTCTTGGGTAGCTCATCATCTTTAGTTGCATGGGCATGATGTCTTTTGTTATTTCTCCTCTTGTATTCTTCCCTTCTGGCGGGACAATTCTTAGTAATGTGTCCCATCTTATCACAATGATAACATTGGTAGGATGAGAAATCTTTTTATTTTCTTTGACCCAATGATATACTTGGAAATATATCCAAGTATTCGTCGAGAAGTCATCTATAAATGAGACATAATACACATATTTTTCTAATGATGGAAATGACACAGGTCCAAACACATCACTGTGAACTAGTTGTAAAATTCCTTCTGCCCTCATTGCACCAGAGGGGAATCTTATCCGATTATGCTTCCCATATACACAATGTTCACATAAATAAAAACTAGAGAGAAGTTAGACATACCTTCAATCATACATTTACCGTGTAGTAGTCGAAGACCCTTCTCTCCGATATGCCCCAGTTTTTGTTGTCACAACATAACCTTTTCTCCAAAGACTGTAGGAGTTCTTTCTTGTTAAAATCAATATCAAGAACAATGGAACTATTACACCAATCATTAATAGTGCTTCCTTGCAACTTATACAAAGTGTCAAACCGAACTTCCTTCAGCGACACCATTGCTCCTCGAACCATTCTGCAAGTTTCCTTTTCAAATATTGTTTTTACCCCTGCATCGTCCATTTTGCTTACATAAATCAAATTTATGGCCAATCCTGGGATGTGAAGAACACTAGGTAGTGTTTTAATCCTTCCATTTATGAGCGTCAACTTGACTTTTCCTCGACCTATGATTCTGGTTGTTGAGTCATTAGCTAGGAAAACATTACCTCCATCATACCTTTCATATTCACGGAACCACTCCCTATGGGAAGTCACATGAAATGATGCACCTGAGTCAACTGTGACATAAAAGTTGTTTTTTACTGAGAAATGAACATTTATGAATATTAATATTTGATTGAATATGATAAAATTGATGATTACACTACCCTCGTGACAGTTGCTATATAACATTGATTGGTCACGAGGTGAGGAGGTACGTGTCTCTTGATGAAGAGGTGCGTGCCTCTTGATTTAATTAAATGATATTAATTATTATTACAATTTATTATATTTATTATTATTATTATCATTTTTATGTTCGTAACATTGCCACCCTCTGAAGATTTTGCTTTGTCCTCAAAAAAAGGGTAGCGATGGATATTGTAGGAGGAATCATTCAGACTCCCATGATGAGTCCTCTTCTGGAAGGTTTTTCCATTTGATAAGATATTCCTTTATGGTTCTGGAACGTAACACCTTTTCCTTTGTGACAAGAATACCTTTTGGTTCTAAAATAATTTTTCCTTCGTCATCAAATTCAGGGTTTTTTGTTTGCACTGGTTGAGCTTGCCCAAGCATTCTTTTGAGACATGAAACGTGGAAGACATTGTGGATTCGACAATTGTCTGGTAACTCCAATCTATAAGCTACTTGGCTAATTTTTTTGTTAATTTGAAAGGGTCCATAGAATTTTGGGGCCAATTTGTTCCTCCCTTGTTACTTAAGGGATAATTGTTTGTAGGGTTGAAGTCGTACAAACACCCAATCGCCTTCTTCAAATTCACTTTCTGACCTATGTTGGTCTACTAGTTGTTTCATTCGATTACGAGTTGTTGCTAGGTTCTCTTTTAATATTTGTATGATTTTTTGTTCTTCCTCTAACTTATTTCTTACTGCTTGGACCTTAGTATTAATTAGTGCAAACTCCTTCCATTTAGTTGGTTCATAACCATATAAGGCTTGGAAGGGAATCATTTTAGCGGAAGTGTGATATGTAGAGTTATACCACCATTCGGCTATGTGTAACCATTGAGACCGTTTATTTTGCTTATCTGTCACAAAGCACCGTAGATACATTTCTAAGCATTTATTTACGATTTTTGTTTGTCCATCTGTTTGTGGGTGATAAGCAGAGCTCATATTAAGAGATATACCTGTATTTTTGCAAAATTCTTTCCGAAAATTTCCTTTAAATTTTGCATCCTTGTTGTTGACAATTACCTTCGGAAACCCATGTACCTTATAAATGTTTTTGCAAAAAACATCTGCAATTTGTTTTGTTGAGTCAATTTTACGTACTGCCATGAAATGTACATATTTGGTTAATCTGTCAACCACCACAAAAATTTTATCCTTCCCCTCAAACATGGGTATCCCTTCAATGAAATCCATTGAAATTTCTTTCCATTTTTGTTCAGGAATATGTAGGGGATGAAGTAATCTTGGAGTCATAACATTTTCATTTTTATTCCTTTGACAAATTTCACATTCGGCAACAAATCTTCGAATCTCCTTATTCATTCATTTCCAATAGAATGATTGTCGTGCATTATAGTAGGTTTTGTAAAAACCCACATGTCCTGATGTTGGGGAGCTATGTGACTCCCTTAAAACTTTCATTTTAAATTTTGAGGATGGAATTAGGTCGATTTTGTTCTTGTACCACAAAATGTCATTTTTCCATTCAAATTTGGGGTTTTGGTCTAAATTGTTGATTATGGAATTAGATTCAGGATCTTTGGCATACTCAACTCGAATCTCATCCAACCAATCTGGAATGACTATTGTTGTTGCATATGCGTTTACTTCCTCATCTTTTTGTGATAGTGCATCAATAGCTACGTTGTCTTTCCCTTTTTTGTGTATTATTTCCATATCAAAGGTGGAAAGTTTCTCCATCTACTTTTGTTGTTCCGTGGACAATGTTTTTTGTCTTAGTAAGTATTGGAGACTATTGTGATCAATACGTATCGAAAATTTGCTTCCTAAGAGATATTGTCGCCATTTAGCTAATGCATGCATAATCGCTAACATTTCCTTATTATAGGTAGATTTTAACTCTTCCTATTTATTGAGCTTTCAACTTTCAAATGCTATTGGGTGGCCATATTGCATTCATACTGCTCCTATTCCAATTCCTGATGCGTCACATAACCCTTTTTAATGTTTCAAAACATTCTTGTGCACTGTTATCCCATTTGAAAGAATTTTTCTTTAATAAGTTTGATAAGGGTGTTGTTAAATGAGCGTAGTTCTTGATAAATCTTCAATAATACCCTGTTAATCCAAGGAATCCCCTTAGTTTTGATATGTTCTTTGGTTTAGGCCATTCTGTGATTGCCTTGATTTTTTCAAGGTCCACCTTGACTCCTTCTTGAGATATGACATGACTATTGAGGAAAAGATATGAATTGATCTTACTCAAACATTTTTAGACTTTACTGGGCTAAAGTAAAGTAGACGGGAATATCACCCTATGTTTATAGCCAACAAAAATATATATCCTAACTCACAAGTATTAATTACAAGTGCTTAGGCTAGTCTTTTATCAACAAAAAGCTTG
>ML787329.1:158364-184113 GCA_009831015.1 Picea engelmannii
TGTCTGATCAAAGTATCCATTCTGGATCCTCCACTCCTGTATCCTCATAAGATGAAACAAACTATTGACCAAATGGACTCCTGGATCCCATGTCAAATTTGGAAGTTCATCACTTCCAATCCCCACTAACTGTTGATGTGCCCTACCAATAACTATTGAAATCACTCCACCCTCATCCCAATGAGAGTCTGAATATGTAGCAACCTTTGAGATATCCTTTGTCCCATGGCCTAGTATACTCTCCATCATGCCCAAGGCCTCAACTGTCTCCACCTGATGATCCACCCCTATCTTGATGTATGCAATCAAGACACTCCTGTTAGGTGGTCTTGGCCTAACAACTCTCCATGCCCCCTGCCATTGTCTAGCTCCCCCTGTGCTGCTATCAATGATGAAAGTATCGAGAAAGGCCATCATAAATATCTGCAACCAACTGTAGGACTGGAAAGTAGCATATGCTTTGGTCAATCCAAAGGTCTTAACCAAAATCTTGTCCATCGGCACCCATGGTAAATAAACACCTATACTCATCACTGAACACCAACCATCGGGTACAACAGTAGGTATCTCTACCAACTATGGGTCAATCATTCTCCATCCATAATCACTCACGCAACTGGTTCTATGGTGAAGGTGATCTTCCAAATCTGTATATTGCTGCAAGGGAGAGGAATCTCCATGCTCTACTGAGTACATCTCATTCCTGCCATCCAGTGCGTCCCCCTGAATCCCACTGTACACCTCTGTATGTCTCTGTGAACTACCACTCATCATTGTGTGCCTCTGGATACTCATGTGATCTCATGTATACACCTGCAACATCATGGCTCCTGGGTGTACTACGGGGTCATCCTCTACATGAAGGTCAACCAATCCCGAAACATAAATGGAAGTGTCCTCAAATTTTCCCCTAGCTCTGGAATCCCCATGTGTACGTGTGTGCCCAACTGTCTCATCACCCCTCGTGAAGGGTGGTCCTTGTGACCTATGGATATCCTCATGTATCTCTGGATCATATCTCTCCATACTCATCAGTGATCCCGGGTACTTCTCATGCTCCTCCCTCAACTGGTGCTCCATTGCTAAACCACCAACATCCTCTCGCAATGTGGCTAAGGGATATATCTGACTCTCTGCTAAAATAGGTGTAGTGGATTTTTATCTAGTTTCCTCAAGGAGCTCCTCTGATTTGGACTCTGATTCTTGAAGGGTTTTCTGTGTGCCTTCCAAGAATCTCTATGTTCTCACCAACTCATGAGTGAGTCGGTCCACCTCAACCTGTTGCTCCCTCAATGCCCTATGATACATCTCGCCAACCTCCAATAGGTAATTCCTATCCATCAACAACTGCTGGTACTCGACCCTCATCACAATCACTCTCTCTGTGAGTGTATGGAAGTCATCAATGACAAGTCCCCCATCTAAACTATCTTGTGCCATCAAGGCCCTATAACAATAACCTGCCACCAATGCTTGTGTATCATCAATGCATCTAGTGGCTGCCATGATCATGCCCTCATTGATTCTCAACTCTCCTGCCAAGTGTCATGACTCCTTGTCACAATCCTATTGAGGTGCTACCTCATGCCTCTCACTGCTAGTGTCAACAATGGAATCCCCAACAACACACTCCTCAAAATATAAGGAACTGAATTTCCCATCATCCTCTGTGCTACTGATTCCTCCTGCATGAAACTGCACGCCATCACCAACCGTGGCCCCTATCTGAATCGCACCATATCCTGTATGGGCAGTTGTATCCTCCTGTGCACTCACCCTACTAATATCATTTGCGCCTGGATCTCATACAGATGTGTCCAGACACGTGCTATGGTCATTCTGACCAATAAGGAGTGCATCCTCATCACTATAGACCGATCCTAGGAGTGAGTGTCCCAATAAGTTGTCACTCTCCACAACCTGGTCCATCAATGGAATCTCCAAGAATGGTGATTCACTCTCCTCATACTGATAGGTATGTGTAAGGTCAACTATCTCCAATCCATACCTCTCCTCCTGGGTCTGCAGATCCATATGTTCATTTTGTACAATCCCCACACAAGGCTCCTCTACCATATCAGGAATGCCACTGATATCCTCATGTATCATAGCTAGCATAGGTGACTGAGAAGATGAAAAATGTGGTTCACTCATCATAGGAAGCTCATCATGTTTAAGTGCCAACACATATGAATCCTCACAAGTGTCACCACTATGTTGAAGTGTTGAATCCTCAACATTACCTGATGGGGAAGATGAAGGATATGCGATATCATCTTGTCCCTCCAAATGTCCCTCAGATGTGCAAGACTCACTACCCTTATCGGACTGCTCTAAATAGGCATCTATGGTTACATTCACATGCATCTCTTCATCCTCATTGTCATAGTGCACCTCAACAATGTGCACCTTCCCTTTACCCTTGCATCGGTGATTTGGCTTCCAAGGAACTTTGCAATTGTAGCAACGCTCCCTGCATCTAATGGGTGTAGGCTCCATCTGTGCTCCTGTCAATCCACTTGTTGGTAATGATGTATCTACATCCTTATCTGATTTTCCCCTTAGGCTGGCAGGAAAACCAGCTCTGATACCATTGTAAAGTTCCTAACTTGGCTATTCTAGGAAACACTGCTAATGTGTGTGTAGGATCAAAGGTTTACATCATATAAATGATCATACAAATAATAAACGCGACAAAGGACTGCAAAGTTGTATTATGATATCTTTGTGGATTACAAAATGGCCGAATGCGGCTGAATAAACTGACAATACTCGACTAGATCAACAGACAAAGGATCTTAGCCGGAATACAAATAAGCAACTGCGGCTGAATAAAATAACAACACTCGGCTAGATCAAAAGACAAAAGTATCTTAGCCGGAATACAAATAAGTAACTAAAAGATAATACCCGAAATATGGGAGCACTGTGGAATCAATGAAGAATGATGGAAGAATTGGATGATCTTCCCGGTGACTAGGGTGTGTCTTTCAACACCGAAATCAGCCAACTGGTGTCTTCCTCCTGGAATACACTGAACTATCTCTCCTTAGATGCACCTCTTCTCCTCAATGACAAGTCATAATCTGCATAATGATGAATTAGGTCGCTGACCCTTCCTTTATAGCTTTCCAAAACCCTAAATCCTTGTTGAAACCCTAATTCATTGTTGACTTCCAAAACCCTAAATCACTGTTGAAACCCTAATTCACTGTTGACTTCTTCCCTCCAAGTGACTTTTACTCTATTTTATTATTCCTTGATTAAATCACTTAATTAATTAATTAATTAACCATTTTACCTCTAAAAAGTGATTTATCCATCCTTGTGGCTTCTCCAGCCACTGAAATTCACTTCTCACCATCTTATCCTGTAGTGCTCTTCTTCTCGATTCTGATGAGCTATCACATTAAGAGGTTTCTCCAAGCAATATGCCCATTATGACCTTCTTAGTGAATTTAATTAAGATATGACCCATAATAACTCAAAATTACGGAAATCGTCGAAATGTAACGAAACCAAAGCCAAGTTGTGTGGAATGGATCCTGATGATGAACAATGCAAGTCGGGCCCAAATAAACCCCTCAGTATCTCCCGAACTCTCTGTCACCCCTATCTGGCTACTCGGGTAGGTATAACACTCTGAAATGTTGTAATGTTATAATGTCCCAAAATGGGGACATTACAGCTTGCCAATCTCTTCTCAAGATAATTGAATAATTGCTCACAGGCATATCAATCACCTAGATGCTGAGGGTTGTCCTTATCTCAGGATGAGCGCATAAAACCAAGGTTACATCCTTGATCTCGCCTGTGGTCGTTTGTTGCAGACTATTATAGGAAAGCATGCTTCTGGCGTTTTCATTTGTACAAGATGAGCCTAGCTCTTCCATAATAATCTTTGACATGACACTTGGGCCTAAACCACCATCAATGAGGCAAAAGTGGGCGATTTTATCCATGGTCTTTACAGAAATATAAAAAGGGGGATTTTTTAGAGGGTATCTAAATTTATGTACACCTACTTTATTTACAGAAGAATCCTCTTTGCTTACCTCTTTGGAAAGATTGGCTACAACAGAATATTTTCCTTCCATGAATTGTTTCAGATGCATCCGTTGTTCAGGGACGACAACCATGTCTAGGAGGGTTGCATATTCCTTTATGTTGGCCAATTGATTCAAGATATTGTATTTGGAAGAGGGCGGAGGAGGAGTGATCCCTTGATTCTCAGGAACTTTTGGAACCTGTGCGTAGCAGCGGTTGAAGATGAACTCGGGTTAGAAGAACTACGAGGAGGGTCAAATTTGCATTTTGGGGCATAGGCTTTGTTCCTGGTATTGATGACCATGACATCTTCTGGCTCAGCAAAATCTAGGACAACGATAATAGCTTCTAGTCTTTTACCAAAGATCTTGTCTCTAGCACTCTTCCTTACCTCACATGTGGTTTCTTCGTGGTGTTCCTCGCAAAAGCTACACCAACTCCGAGGTAGGATAGCCTTCGGCTGTAAATTATTTTCAACCGGACCTCTAAAAGGAGGGCCAGAAGAGGATGAAGGTCCAGGGGTGAGTGGGTTGACAATACCTTTCCGCTCAAAAGCTATCATATGGTTGTTCATATCTTGTACCAGTTGTAGGAGAGAGGACATATCTGTCTGTCTAACTGATTCTCCCTAGGTTAAACCAGTTCGATCAAGTTGTTCCTCATACTCTGAGCAAGTGTGCAGAGCGGAACCGAGATTATCAATGGCCTTTTCTTCAATCCTGTGATGGTAAGGAGAAGGCAATGCATTGTAGTAATGCATGAAAGCATCTTGGTTCTGAGGGTGGATAAGTCCAGGGATTGGATTATACAACTTGGTGAAACGCAAGTTGAAGGACTTGATGGTCTCACCATCTTTGTAAGTGACGTTGTTGTACTCCCTTAACATCTTAGCACGGCTTTTGGATTGCCCGTAAGTGGACCGGAACTAATAAATCAACTCCTTCCGAGTAGACAAGATCTTAGGAGGAAGGTCAAAGAAATCAGTCGCAGCCTTTCCTTCCAAGGAATTGACAAACAAGCACATGCAAGTGTCATTATCGTTAGCCCCTATGTTATGACAAGCATTAGAAAATGCCACTAGGTGTTCATTGGTACTGACAGTGTTATTTCCTGAAAACCTAGGAAAATTCTCCTTAAACTTTGAAAGCGGGCGAGTAACAGGTCCTAGGTTAAGAGGAGAGGACACGTGCCATGGTGTGGTCGTGGCATCTTCTTTGAACTGAAAAAGGCCATACTTTTAATGACTTTGGTGGGGTTTGTAGTAGATTGGACAGGGATATGGTGGTTGTACAAGCTACCAATCACTGATGACGATGAATATTGGGAAGATGGAGTGCTTCCAGTGCAACCAAAGCCACCACTAGATGCCATCTTGTGGATGATAAATGACGGAAAGAAAGATGATATGGACGAATCATATAAAGTTCTCCTTAGAGCACTTTGTTGAGCAGATAATACAACGTTTCTTCTTCCTATTTCAGCAATAGGATTGATTTCAGGTGACAAGCCTCTTCTTCTTTTAGAAGCACGAGAATCTAAGGACATGAAAGAAAGGCCAAAACTGAAGAAACAAAAATGTTACTACTGATTTCTAGGTTGCCTACGTCTAGCTTCAAATTGTTCTTGAACACTAATATCTCTTTCAATTGCTGCCCAAGAACGATTAAGCTTGGCACGGGTCCTAGCAGTGTCTAAAGCAATATGAAACAGGTTCAACGCAATGTTGGTCTGGTCTTGGAGGTTGGGCTCAAGATTGGGATGTCTTGCAATAGGAATTGTGAAAGAATCAAAAACAAAAAAAGAAGGATGTATCGATGAAAATAAAGTATAAAATTTAACCAGAGAGATATCGAAGATCTCCCTAGTATGGTCGCCAAATAAATGTTAAGGAAAAGATATGAATTGATCTTAGTCAAGCATTTTTTAGACTTTACTGGG
Source organism: Picea engelmannii (assembly GCA_009831015.1). Taxonomy (NCBI): domain Eukaryota; kingdom Viridiplantae; phylum Streptophyta; class Pinopsida; order Pinales; family Pinaceae; genus Picea; species Picea engelmannii. The sequence goes on from ML787329.1 coordinate 164,350, forward strand.
CTAAAGTAAAGTTGACGGGAATATCACCCAAGGTTTATAGCCAACAAAAATATATATCCTAACTCACAAGTATTAATTACAAGTGCTTAGGCTAATCTTTTATCAATAAAAAGCTTGCTAGAAATTCACTTTTTATGTATTTTTCTGAAAATATCAGTTGCTGAAATAAATGTAAGAATAGAAGTAAAGACACCAAGATCATAATCAAGATAGATGAGACATAAAGCAATCCCTTATTTCATTCCAATTCACCAAAGAGTCATTGTCTTTACAAAACTTCACCAGATATCTTGGACCAAAGTCAAACTTAGAAATCCCCGATGGAACATACAAAAGGACCTCTAACAGAAAACCAAAACTGAACTCTAAAAGCTGGATCAACTTGCCATAGATTGTTGCCCACTCGACTCTGCACAATAGCCCTTATTAGTCATGAAAGTTAATTAAAAAAAAGACAAGTCTACACAGACTATCAAAGATAGATCAACACCTCTGAAGAACAAGTGTCTGAATGATTTGATTCAGCCCTAAATATTGTTGTCTACAATAAGACCTTGCTATCACAAAAGAGAATTAGGCTATGATGAATATATGAATGAATGAAAACTTAACTATCCCCACATAAACTCAAAGAGCAAACCTTAGCATGCTTTGTGCTTGTATCCTCCTCTTGTTCCTCCCCTTAGTTTAGGATTTAACAATTTAGAATTGGTTAGACCAGTTGAACTAACTTATTAGTTAAGAAAACATAAGGCCTTAACTAACTTTAGTTAAGGAGTAGGGGGGGGTGTGGAGTAATAATCATAATAGGGTCATAATTAAATAATAACTAATAGGTGGGACCCCCTTGTGACTCCTATAGTGATAACAATCATCACATCATAACATAATCCATCTGTTAAGCAAACACACCCCTTGTGCCTCCCTTCAAAACATATTCTTCTTGGACAATTTTAGCTCATAAATTTGAAAATATTTCAAACTAATACTCATATATCAGAATAAAACATGTTGTCCAAAATCCATGGAGTCCACTGTCATAAAACAATAAATAACATAAAATTTAAAAACCATATTTTCCAGTCTGTGAAGCAACCCTTCCTTGGTTGTTGTTGTCACATCCTGATTTCCCTGAAATTGCCTTGAGTTGGGCAGAGCCTTTAGGCTTTATCTCATTGATCACATGGGAACAATCATCCCTCAAATGCATCCGTGAAGACACACGTTTTTTAGAGTCATCGGAGGGTGAGGGAGGGGCAGCATCAACTTTTCCTTTATCAGATGCATGGTGGGCTTTAGTCTTCAATCTCTTGCTGGCATGGGAGGATTGCACTGGTGAGTGGTTAGGGGAAGCTTGGGCAATGGGGTTCAAAGGTGAGGGAGCAGGAAAGGTTAAGTTTGGCCAACCATGGTGTTGGGAGACTGTCAGGTGAACAATCTCCTGCCACCCATCATTCTCTGGGACTTCAGGTTGTAAAGAGACATGAGGAGGCACAGGTATACCGAGGGCTCGAGGGGCTTGGAAGGGAGGCCTTTCAGGCCTCAATTGGACTATTCCCTGTCCAATCCAATTAAAGAACCCATCATGGAACAATTGGCCAAGCTCTTCAAAATCAACATCAAAATGTATTGAGATCCTAGGCCGCCTTGGGCCTCGGTTCTAGTTATCTCTACCTCTATTTCCTCGACCATGGCTTCCCCGATTGAAAAAACTCATCCTACATATGTTGACAATTAGCAAATAGTCTTTTAAATAACCATGAATGACAACTCCTTGAAAATACGAAATAAATTTGGCTCAGAATGCATCAGGCTCATGCAATCCAATCCATACAAATTGTTCTAATGCTAATCAATGAGTAGGGGGGTGGAAAAATGTTCAGGGATACATGAGGGGTTTGTAATTAGTGAAAATATGATATAATGAAAGGGGAGAGATATGGTCACTGCTTAATGATAACAACAATCAACTGTAAGTAAACCTATAAACCTCACTGCAATCCACACAGAATTCTGCCACTTCTATCCAATCTAACACATAAATTCTCTTGGTTGTGATCAATATCAGAACAGGGGGTGAATGAAATGAATATGGGATATGTGAGGGGGTTGTAATTAGCGGAAAATGAGATAATGAGAGGGGAAAAAAACGTTTATTGTTCATCATATTAATCAAGCAATCCATAACATCAACCAACAATTAGATAACTGAGTAATAATCCGTGTCTATTTAACTAGTTCACTATCCAATAATAAAATATCCAACACAATGCCATCATTAAAGGTAAGTATTTCACATAATTTGTAAAAGGTTATGTCCCCATTGTTCGCACATTCTGCATGTTATAACAATCAACAACAACACTCATTCCCAATCTGTAATCATTAACATCCACCATTGCCATACATTTCTCCAATCTATATTTAAAAGTCATATTTCCGAAATAATAATGACATCACTTTTTCTGCAATAGAGCCAATCAAGCTCTATAATGATATTTGTTCCCATATATATATGTAAAAAATAATCAACATAATCAAAACCGAACCAAATAACCAACACACCTGTCATCAACAGTGTTCAATTTGCAATCAATAACGTGCTTAAAACTTAGTGGATATCATTGAGCATGAAAACAAGTCATCCATATTGTGCACGATGTGCAACTGAGAAAACTTCATGGTTCAACAATTCCACTAATCACACAGCAACATATGACCACGATATAACTCAATAAATCATGTCGAGCTATTGATTTAGTCAATCGTGATTGACCAAGCTTTGTGCACTCAGGTTTATTCAACCAATAACAGAAGATGCAATAGATATACCCAGTCCAATAATTTATTTTGCAAAACACCCTATACAGAACGCGACCTGCGTGAGCAACCCCAATATTCATAACCAATGCCAGCCATCAACCGAAACATCAAAAGTGTGAATATTAGTGACTGTATATAAAATAACAAATGCAACCGTGGTAGAGAAACAACCAATCGAACAAGCCATGGTAGCTACGCATAACCAGGCATCAAATCGACACAGGGTAGAGGCCCTTCCATTAAAATTGTTGAGTTACTTAGCAGAAGGCGGGTGACTGTGACCTTAAAAAGCAAATAGCAATGTAAGGTTTATGTTAATATCGCAAAGGTAGTGACGGGAATCCATACCAACATGATGGTTATACGACCCACAGGTGAGCCCGTATTCAAGGTAATAGACCACAATAACTGGAACACACTTGACAGGCTCGACAATTTCCCTATGCAACCCCAGCCTGGAGGGTTAAGGGTTTGCACAGTATCCTTCACAGGAGGAACGAAACTAACTTCAATGAGACTTCGAGGTCGAATGTGTACGCACAAGGGGTTGTGGTGCTTGTGGACGGGAGACAGTCCCTTGACAAGGCCGAAACAAGAAAATAGGGCTCTTAATTAAACCCAATAACCGTGAAGACAATCATCCAGCCATGATTCTAAACAAAACCCTTCAACCAACACGCAGTGGTAATAAAGAACTATCACCCAGGAAGACTAACAATCCAACGAAATTAACTAATATAAGCCGAACCATCTATTTTCCATTCAAATCCAAAATTCCACACAGTTGCAGCACTCAGGACAAACATAAACCCACATAACTGATCCAAAATCATTTCATAACCAGAGTGAAGTCAAGAATGGCCAAAAGAGACATACTTGTTAAACAAAATCCTTAAGACGAGGGGTGGTCGAGTGGTTTCACCCTGCTATAAATCCGTAGCGTGAACACAACAGTGAGATCAAACAATAGTCTGACTAGGGTGGCGGCCAGCGGAAAGGGTAAAGGTTACGTGCAGTAAATGCCCGTCGCCTCCACCCTCATCTCATTTACTCCACATTACATGCCAACGAGCCTTCCATTAACACCATTAATCAACCAGTGCATCGATAGTATCAACACATTTAAACCATAGCATAATCCAAGTCCACATAATAATTCAACCATTTGCAATCACCTTGCCAAATGCACCACCTATGTTTATATTTCCGATATAACTCAAATAAATCGCTTGACCACTACACAATCTAAACGATCATGTATAGAATCATCACCAAATAGCGTGATCAACATCAACCCGAAACATAGGATAATCACCATAAAAAACGCAAGCCATCACTTCCATGATCCACCATCGTTATAACATATGTATATCAGCTACCGATTCCATTAAGCAATGCATAACCAATGCATTATCACCTTGCCAAATGCACCACCAAAATTTCCACCATATGCATATAAAAATGTAACTTAACAATATTTCATAGCCATTTCTTTGTTAGCTAGGACTTAACCACTATCAACAAGTATTTCCATGCATATAGTATCACAAAGCTAGGTCTCTTTTGCATTAGATATAATATTTTGTTTTTCCTAAAAAATGCCTATTTGCAATTTTCACTAACATTTTTGTTGTACAGGTGTGAGAAAAACAAATACCATAAATGAATAGCAGGTTGTAGTATCATGAAGGAACAACATCTCAAAGCTTAACTGGTATCAACGACAACCATATTCTCATCGACCATGTAAAACTTTGTAGCACATCATCATAACATTGAAAATGAACAAACCTGATCTTCAAAAGTTCAAGGGAGTCCCACCTACTAGTATTATTTAGTCTTATATAATAATAGGCTTAGAAACACTTTGCGGGAGAAATTACATTGACATTTTTAATCGTTAACAAACTGGCGACTCCACAAGGAAATTTGTTTTTAACAGATTAGAACTCAGAACTCATGGTTTCGCAGACTAAGAATAATAATCTCAAGAAGACGTTTCTCAAATGATTATGCAACAGGGGGAAGTGAGCGGATTTAATGGAAAGATGTCGGGAATTTGGGAGTAACTCATGAAAAGTGTTAAGTATGAGGGGATTTACCACTGTATACATAATCATTTGACTAGAATAAGCTCTTAACTTGAAAGAGGAAACTTATAGATTTTCTCTTAAGATCTTGATGGATGGAGAAATGGCAAGCAGAAGCGGGAAACAACCAACTCCTCGTAAGATAGCAGCGGAAATATGTAACAATTTCAAGGGCCCCTCAGCAAAGAGATCATAGCAATTGTGCAACCTTGATTGTTATTGAATAACAATGCTTTGCAGGGGTGTCACTGTGGCAGAATTGATCCAACAATATAACCTAACCAAATACTAAAAGATGATAGAGACAAAAATTGCAACATAAGTAATAATGCAGAAGTTAAAACAGCAGCAGTAAAAGACAGAAATAAAACGTAGCAAAAAAACATTCAACTCATAAAGCAGAAACCAAAGTGTTGTAAAGAAGAAAAAGAAGCACAAAAACTGAAAACAAAGCAAAGCTACAAGTATACAGAAAGATCCAATCAACAAATAAAACTTTTCACACTGGTCCCCCGCAATACTTCAAGCGAGGACTGTTAGTGCTGTGAGAAAACCATTGTCTCTGTAATTCCTTTAAAATTTCCGAGTTAGTGTCCAAGACAAAAGTAATATGGAAATGACCCAATACTTGACACTCTGACGTAACTATCAGCCTTTTGACGCATACAATTAAATCCTCAAGATAAACATGGAGACTGACCAATTCATCGAAAGTTGCGCGTATAGGTCTTTTTAAGGCGATACTTGTATCAAATAAGCCAGAGGGCAGGCAATTGTAAGACATAGTATCACAATTAGAAATGAAAGTGGTTTTGTGATAAATTGCCCCTTCTACCTTGATTTTATTGTAACCAAAGAAATTGTCAAGTAAGGGCTTCAAGTATAACTCTATGATCTATTGTTGAAACGTTTCCATATGGAGAGGAGGGAAAGGATTTATTATAATTGCTTGCCTGAAAGTTCGAAGACTAATGCAGGTTTTAAAATTATCAGGGGTCTTCGAAGCAGGTTCCCAATTAGAAACCCTTCAAGGTGGACAAAAGAAAACATTTCAGTTCTTAAGGAATTCCTCAACTCCCTTTGAAATGTTGCTTCTAGTGCAGAGTTCACAAGTCTTTGTTTTTGCCTGGTTGTTTTCATAATATACTGAACAAGACCTGGATCAAAACCACGAAGACCCGCATTAAACCAAGTAAAAACCTTTTGAAATCCACTAAGTAATTCAACAAATTTCATTTCGTCTTTATCAAAACCCTGGATATTTATTTTAACGTTCGATGAAGATCCAGGTGTCCTAATGTTCATGGAGATGGCTTCAACCACCTTCAGTTGTGACTACTCCTCCTTTTCTTTATTTCCTCCAACACTCAATGAAAATGAACTCTCAAGAGGAATCAAGCCCTCGAGAATCTTATTATTTTTTGTGGATATAATTTCCTCGGGCTTAAGGGGTTCATCTTTGATGATCGCGCAAATGCACTCATCATCAGGGAGGGCCTCCCAAGATCCTACATGGCCAGGAATATACAGATGCTATAGCAGTTGAAAAGCACAATCAGGCCTGTGAGGCAAAAGTTGTTGATTAGGGAAGGCTGCAAAGACAGCTAACCGATCAACCGTGGAATTCAATTCCTTCTTTACATGAGTGTTGTTGAAAGAAAACAGGTTCGAGACAAGAGCCCAAACAGTTTCGGAGTATTCTTCTATAGGCTCATTTCCAGGAGAGCATATTTTTCATATCACGTTCACAACAAGCTCAGAACTTCCAAAAACCGAAAGGTGACCACAACTGAGATTAAGGGCGTTCTGAATGCCTAATAATAAAGCTTTGACATCAGCGACATTATTCGAACAAGCAAACTCTAACCTATAGGACAGATTATGAATTTTCCCTACAGGAGAAACCAAGGTAACGCCAGTCCCATTTCTTTCACTAGAGCATGAACCATCAAAATACATATGCCATAAATCCTTATCTAAATTAGTTCTTTCCAAAGGAATATTATCCTCTTCAACAAAGATGGAATATACTCCTAGGTCTTCTTCGACATAGTTTGTGTTAGATTGCGGAACATTCTCTATGTAGGGTGAAATCCTTCCCTCTCTAAGAAATATGATATTCTTACCATTTCGAGGAATGGATAAATGTGTCCCATCGAGCGAGAGGTATCCACCCATTAGGGCTTGCTAATCTCTTCCCAAGATAATTGAATAATTTCTCAAAAGCATATCAATCACCTGGATGTTGAGGGTTGTCCTTATCTCAAGATGAGCGCATAAAACCAAGGTTACATCCTTGATCTTGCCTATGGTTGTTTGTTGCAGACTATTATAGGAAAGCATGCTTCTGGCATTTTCGTTTGTACAAGATAAGCCTAGCTCTTCCATAATAATCTTCAACATGACACTTGGGCCTAAACCACCATCAATGAGGCAACAGTGGGCGATTTTATCCATGATCTTTATAGAAATATAAAAAGGGGGATTTTTTACAGGGTATCTGAATTTATGTACACCTACTTTATTTACAGAAGAATCCTCTTCACTTACGTCTTCGAAAAGATTGGCTACAACGAAAGATTTTCCTTCCATGAATTGTTTCAAATGCATATGTTGTTCAGGGACGACAACCGTGTCTAGGAGGGTTGCATCTGCCTTGATGTTGGCTAATTGATTCAAGATATTGTATTTGGAAGAGGGGGGAGGAGGAGTGATCCCTTGACTCTCAGGAACTTTGGGAACCTGGGGCGTAGCAGTGGTTGAAGATGAACTCGGGTTAGAAGAAATGCGATGAGGGTCAAATTTGTCTTTTGGGGCATAGGCTTTGTTCCTAGTATTGATGACCATGACATCTTTTGGCTCGGCAAAATCTAGGACAACGATAGTAACTTTTGGTCTTTTACCAAAGATCTTGTCATTGACACTCTTCCTTACCTCACATGTGGTTTCTTCGTGGTGTTCCTCGCTAAAGTTACACCAACTCTGAGGCAGGATAGCCTTCGGCTGGAAATTATTTTCAACCGGACCTCTAAAAGGATGGGCAGAAGAGGATGAAGGTCCAGGGGTGAGTGGGTTGATAGTACCTTTCTGCTCAAAAGTTATCATACGGTTGTTCATATCTTGTACTAGTTGTAAGAGAGCAAACATATTTGTTTGTCTAACTGATTCTCCCTAGGGTAGACCAGTTTGTTCAATGGCATTTTTTTCAAGCCTATGACGTTAAGGAGAAGGCAATGCATTATAGTAATGCATGAAGGCGTCTTGGTTCTAAGGGAGGATAAGTTCGGGGATTTGATTATACAACTTGGTGAAATGCAAGTTCAAGGACCTGATGGTCTCACCATATTTGTAAGTGACGTTGTTGTACTCCCTTAACTTCTCAGCAGGGATTTTGGATTGCCCGTAGGTGGATCGGAGCCAATAAATTAACTCCTCCCAAGTAGACAATATCTTAGGAGGAAGGTCAAAGAAATCAACCGTAGCCTTTCCTTCCAAGGAATTGACAAACAAGCGCATGCAAGTGTCATTGTCGTTAGCCTCTATGTTATGACAAACATTAGAAAATTCCACTAGGTGTTCATTGGTACTAACAATGTTATTTCTTGAAAACCTAGGCAAATGCTCTTTAAACTTTGGAAGCGAGCGAGTAGCATGTGCTAGGTTAAGAGGAGAGGACACATGCCATGGTGTGGTCGTGGCATCTTCTTTGAACTAAAAAAGGCCATACTTTTTAATGACTTTGGTGGGGTTTGTAGTAGATTGGACAGGGATATGGTGGCTATACAAGCTACCAATAACTGATGACAATGAAGATTGGGAAGATGGAGTGCTTCCAACGCCACTAGAGCCACCACTAGATGCCATCTTGTGGATGATAGATGAGGGAAAGAAAGACAAGTTGGACGAATCAGATAAAGTTCTCCTTAGAACACTTTGGTGGGAAGATAACACAACGTTTCTTCTTCCTATTTCGGCAATAGGATTGATTTCAGGTGACAAGCCTCTTCTTCTTCTAGAAGCACAAGAATCTAAGGACATGAAAGAAAGGCCAAAACTAAAGAAACAAAAATGTTACTGTTGATTTCTAGGTTGCCTACGTCTATCTTCCAATTGTTCTTGAACACTAATATCTATTTCAATTGTTGCCCAAGAATGGTTAAGCTCGGCACGGGTCATAACAGTGTCTAAAATAGTATGAAATAGGTTCAAGGTAATGTTGGTCTGGTCTTGGAGATCGGGCTCAAGATTGGGCTGTCTTGCAACAGGAACAGTGAAAGAATCAAAAACAGAAAAAGAAAGATGTATCGATGAAAATCGAGTATAAAATTTAACCAGAGAGATATCGAAGATCTCCCCAGTATGGTCTCCAAATAAATGTTGAGGAAAATATATGAATTGAACTTACTCGAGCATTTTCAAACTTTACTGGGCTAAAGTAAAGTAGACAGGAATATCACCCTATGTTTATCCCCATACTAATGGTTAAACCGAAGTTGTTAACAAGTGCTTGGAATCCTATTTGAGGTGCTTCATGTCCGAATGAAATCTAAATGGGTTCAATGGTTACCCCTTGATGAATGGTGGTACAATACAACTTACCATGGTGAAACTCACAAAAATATATATATATATATATGGTGTATTATAAATATCATGTCATATATATATATATATATAGAGAGAGAGAGAGAGAGAGATGGAAGAATGTATTCTCGATGTTGTCCAAACATCAACACCAATTGCATATTAACACTGTCTATCATCCCTATACTAATGGTTAAACCGAAGTTGTTAACAAGTGCTTGGAATCCTATTTGAGGTGCTTCGCGTTCGAATGAAATCTAAATGGGTTCAATGGTTACCCCTTGATGAATGGTGGTACAATACAACTTACCATGGTGCCACTCACATGAATCCCTTTGAGGCGGTCTAAGGTCAAAGGTCCCCCTCCATATTATCTTACCTGCCCGAGGTCTCCAAGGTCCAGGAGGTTGACATAACCCTTATAGTTTGGGCTGGAATTGTACACATTCTCAAAGACAATTTGGTCATGGTTTGGAATCGAATGAAGCAACAAGTTTATCAGTGTCATTCTAAATGTCATTTTGTTGAAGGGGATGAAGTGTTTCTTCGTCTACAACCACATAAGAAAACTTCCCTCAAAGCATTACCAGAAGGTTGCTCCAAAGTTTTATGGACCCTATATAATCATCAAGTGCATTGGGCCCCTGGCTTAGAAATTAGTCCTTCCCATTCACTCTAAGCTCCATCTGATTTTTCAAGTCTCCTGCTTAAAGAAAGTGATTAGATTCAAGTTAGTCTCCCTGAATTGGATGAAAAAGGTTCCATTTGGTTGCAGCCAGAAGCCATCCTAGCCCAAATGCGAGTGTCGTCTCATGTCAATGCACAATTTAGGAAGTTATAATACAATGGAAGGATACACAACCCGAGGATGTCATATGGGAGCCAACAACCATTCTGCAACAATTCCCACATGTTAAGCCTTGAGGACAAGGTTTTTCTTTAAGGGAGAGGGCATGTTAGGGTCCTAACCTCCCTAATCCCTAAAGTAGATAGCATATTATGTATTGCTATGTAATAAGGGCCATCATTAATAAATAAGGCCTATGTAATAATGTGAACACAATTATTGTAGGAAGACTTGTGAGAAGGTTTTGCCTCTAGAAAGTTCCTCCTTTAGAATGTTCTTGAGAAGATAGAAGTAGTATATATAGAGGTACCGATCCATATTATTTTAAGAACGAAATGAAGACATAAATATAACCGAGATATAACCATGAAATACACAAAAATATAGAAGAGAACACATAAATACAGTGAAACCCAACTTCTATTTCTAGATAAGATAGAAAAATATTGTAGAACACAAACTGGAAAAATGGGGTAGCTTATCTCTAAAAAGAAAGAGATGTTAGCTACACTTAATTCACAAGAAGCTTTACATCACACTCCATTACATGCTTAAAGGGCCTCCTTCACCTCAACTATATATGAGAGAGTGAGAGGAGAATAATTCCCATGATGCATGTGGGATAAATTGGACTAAATTTATAAAATGCCATAAGCATGTAAAACACTAGGACTTCTCGGGCGGTCACCCATCCCAAAACTACTCTATCATGAGTGTGCTTAACTGCGGAGTTCTAATGGGATCCGATGCATTAACGCTATGTTGTAGGCATACACATAAGACCACTAGGAAATCATTAAATGTTGAATACAATTAAAAAATGAAGATGACATTACATTCCATTCCCCGTAAAAATGGTGAATATCATGGTTTATCAAAACCACAGGCTCAAAATGGTGATTCAATGGAAGAAGTGGATGGCCACTAAGATCCATATGGATCATTCCTCCCCCCTTAGGAAGCAATGCTCCCCATTGTGTCAAGTTCCCTTTGGAGATGCAGAGACTTCTGTTAAATCTGAAGCTTGTTGTGTTGCTTGCCTTGCTGAAGAAGTTGTCATGCTTAGCTTGTTGAAGGATGTCATGAACCTGTTGTTGGAGGAGTTGGATCCGTTCAACCAATATAGCTACATGATCTACCTGAGTGTGGGAGGACTTTGTCGGTGAATATGCAGCATGAAGAGTATGAAGGGTACTGTTATAACCTTGTGTTAGCACTAGGAATCACCCTCAGACTGTAATGAAGATAAGCCCAGTACCCATCAGTTATACAATAAATGTAAATGAGTTTTAAGGGGTTCAAATGGATAAGACTCGAGATAATGACGTTCTAACTCAAAAAAATTGGACTAGCATGCACCAACCATTGAGGTCTTGAATAAACTTCAGTCAGTAAGTTGGAGTAAGGGTGAGTAGGAGGAAGATTTAGTGAGAAAGGTGTAGAGGTCCGCTATGAACATCAAATTTTCCTTCAGCCTAAGGAGGAAAAACTTAAACATAAGGTCCTCTTGGATTCAAATTTCAAGGAAGCTTAAAGAAATCATAATAGTACTATAATCAAACATTTATCATAATACATTTACAACAATCCATGTGAATCAATCAAACATGAACTCTCTTAGTATAGGAGGCAATAAGATGGAGTAAGAAAGCTGACTTAGATTAACAAAGATGTCTCAAAAACAAATACATAACCAGAGAACCAATTGTTCTCAATCAAAATATTACAATAGCAGGGAGCCTAGTTCAACCATTCGACCTTAACAAAATATCAAAACTGCCTATATATACTAAAATGTTGCAACCACCAGGAATGTGATCAGATCACTGCCTTCAAAGGCTTCAGTCGACGCCCGCTCTATCAGGTTGTGTAGACCTCATTATGTCAGACGCGAGCCAGACATAGTTATGTGCTTTACAGGAAAAAATGCCCATAAGGAAGCTTCAGATCGTAAGTGTGCCTTCATGGCTACTCTTTGGAACGTTTTCCATTTATGGGATGAGGCGAGGTCTCAACTGCTGCCCACAATCTTCAATAAGTGTCTTCACTGGGATTAGGACTGGGCCTGATACCCATAATTGTTCTCAGATGGTGCCAATGACTTTTGCGAGTCCATCCTGACGCCTTGAGGCCATGAATGGCCTTTGTCTGTGACCAATGCGAGCTTTGCAGGTGGCAGTTTGATAGCGTATGCACAGGGGTGATGTGGAGCGAGGTGCTTGGCGAAAACTCGCATGGCCCAACGAGTGAGCGATGACCATTTGGAAGGAAGCGATTGGGGGAGCGGAGGCCGGGACAAGGTTGCAGTGGTAAGGGAAAGGCAGAGGTGGCAGAGGAATGAGGGAGGTGTGATAGGTGGGGAGGAGGTGACGTGTAAGGGAGAGTGAAATGTGAGTGGGACAGGTGTCGGGAGGTGAAAGGAGGTATCAGGAAGGGAGATGTGGTAGGTGGAGAGAGGGTGCTTGAGCTGCTTAGGCCTCCAATCTTTTTGTTTTCCCTGTGGAAATCATGGGAAGAATGCCACATGATTTACACCATAATGCTCTTGAGGGTAAACCTCAATTTCTGTCTGATTCTTAAGAAACAGTCTGCAGATCCTTGTGTTAACATATAGGCTCCATGGGGGATAAAAACCTCCCTGTGAGACTCTAAGAACTCCTTTTGCAGTTTCAGTGCCTTAGTATTGGGTTGGAGTCATGCTCTGAAACATCATACTGAAGAAAACATGCCAACAAGTACACTATTCTAAAAATGAAAGCAAACACACCTGCTCCTGAGGGAGCTTATTTATGTACAAAACCTAAGTTAACTGACTTCAATAATTGTCTTTTCGTTTTCCCTGTGGAAATCATGGGCATAATGCCACATGATTTACACCATAATGCTCTTGAGGGTAAACCTCAATTTCTATCTGATTCTTAAGAAACAGTTAGCGAATCCTTGTGTTAACACCTTGCTTGACTGGGGAGTGTGGAGGCACCCCCGTAGGTGCAGCAAGAACATGTTGGTACTCGTATACAATCTTGTCGATCTGCTTCTGTTGGATAGAAAGGTATTGGGTTGAGGTTGCAGTGGTTGCAGTGTCCTTTTGTTCACCTTTTGATCGGATTGTGAAGAGGCTAAACTTTGCCGTATGAGAGATTACTTTGTGGCATTGTTTTGGTGGGAAAATAGTCGGAACTACCTCTGGTATCCGGTATAGCTGACCCCCCAGATTAACAATGACGCTACGAGGTGGAGACTCATAAACAACATGATGCCTTCAGATATATGGTTGGCCTAATAGAACATCACAGACTTCCAGTGGGGCAACATTACACAATACCTCATCCTTGAAGGGCTTGATGTCATAGGAAATGCGACACTGTTGGCTGACACAAATCTTGACCTTGGAGAAGCCACCCGATGTTGTATGGTTTCAGGTGTGGTGTTGTTGGCAAATCCAACTGCTTGACAACCTCTGCTGAGATGATGTTTTTTTGGCTTCCGCTATCAACAATAAAATGCAGCGGGGTCCCCTTCACCCACATATGTGAATGGAAGAGTCACTCCCCCTCCTCAAGATCCTCTTCTGGTTGGATTGTTGCAGTTGCGACAGTAGCAGTGGGTTCTGCATCAATTATCTATCTCCTTTTATTATTTTCTGAATCAGGGTCCAAGTCGGGGTTCGACTCTTTGTCTTTGAGCTCAACCACTAATGACAATATTGAGTGACATTCATCGGTGTTGTGCCAATGGTTGTTGTGGAACTTAGACCACTTTCTGATGTCTTTCTTAGACTTCTCGTTACCCTTCTTTGTGTGCATCTGGGACTGGATCTCTTGAGGTTGGCCTTCCTTTCTCTATCCATGCTTCTCCCACTTACTCTGCTGCTTGAATTTCTACTCAATTTTGACTGCATATCGATAAGCAGCTCCCAATGAGAAGATGTCCAAGAAATCCATCTTTGTTTGGATGTACCTATGTAGACCACTATGGTACTTCAAAACTAGGTGTCGGTCGAAGTCTTTGATACCCAGCATTGAGCACAAGGCATGACATATATTGGTGTACTTTGCCACCATTTGGTCTCTTTTCTGACACAGAGTTGTCCATCTCATGTATTGGTCATCATAGTTTCTGACAGGGTATAACTCCTCCTTTAGGGCATCTACAAAGGTCGTCCAAGTAGGTTCTCTCCCAAATAGTGTAGATTCATCCGCGGTGTACCTCTCCCAGTAACCTTCCCATCAAGATCTGACATGGGGAAGGGTTTTAAGGAGCGCGAAGGTGATCTTTTCACTGTCATAAATTTTTTGGACAAAGTAATAACCTTCTAGTAGATTCAACCATTTTTCTAGAGAATCTGCATCTATTTGGCCTTCAAATAAAGGGATATCAAAATTGACTTGTACCTCGAAGGGCATTGCACCTGCAAAATTGTTGCTTGTCGAAGATGCCTCAGTTGTAGCAATCAATAGTCTTCAAAGGATCTGAGAAAAAGTATCCATCATCTCGTTCATTTGTCGCACAAGGGCTTCCTCGAGCAACATTTTGAAAGGATCACTTGCTTTGTCATCTCTCTTTTCTTCCGCCATGGGAGGTCGCTTGGGCTAGCAAGAGTGGTTTTACTCAAGCAAAACTAGTTCGAGACCCAAATTTCTATACCCTGACCTCATCGAGGACTTGCTCTGAGAAATGACAAGGAGCAGACTGCTCTGATACCACTGATCCGTATTATTTTGAGAACGACATGAAGGCAGAAATATAACCAAGATATAACCATGAAATACACAAAAATATAGAAGAGAGCATAGAAATACAGTGAAACCCAACTTCTATTATTGAATAAGATAAAAAAACATTGTAGAACACAAACTGGAAAAATGGGGTAGCTTATCTCTAAAAGGAAAGAGATGTTGGCTACGCTTCATTCACAAGAAGCTTTACATCACACTCCATTGCATGCTTAAAGGGCCTCCTTCACCTCAATTATATATGAGAGAGTGAGAGGAGAATAATTCTCATGATGCATGTGGGACAAATTGGACTAAGTTTATAAAATGCCATAGGCATGTAAAACACTAGGGCTTCTCGAGCGGTCACCCATCCCAAAACTGCTCTAGCCTGAGCGCGCTTAACTGCGGAGTTCTAATGGGATCCGATGCATTAACGCTATGTTGTAGGCATGTACATAAGACCACTAGGAAATCATTAAATGATGTCTGTAATTAACAAATGAAGATGAAATTACATTACCTTCCCCATAAAAAGGGTGAATATCTTGGTTTATCAAAACCACGGGATCAAAATGGTGATTCAGTGGAAGAGGTGGATGGCCACTGGGATCCATATGGATTAGGTAGCAACCATTGTAAAAATTGTATTGTGGAATCATTAGTTACATGAGCTCTGCTCTATTAGAGGTTGCCCCCTCAAAGATGCAAGTGAACAATGCCTTCCATATTAATAAATGTATCATATTTGGGCCCACATTGTTAGTGTGCTCACTTTTTCGTTTCTTTCTACCAATATTTCAATAATATTTATATTCCTACTCTAAATATTACTATTTGTATATTACAAATTATAATAATTCTATTTAATGTATGGTGATTTATGCACATACAAATAATCATATATATTATATTTATCTACATACTACAAATATGCATTATGAAGTTAATTTTTGTTTTTGAATTATAAAAGCTTCTTATAGATAGAAATATTATAGTTACTACAAAGAAATTACAATACACAATATACACTAAAATTAGAACATGAATAGCCTGCACGGGGGTAGACGGATTGGCAAGTGCCGTGTAAATGGAAGGAAATTTGTAAAATGAAGTCTCATGTTCGATTCTCACCCGGATTTACTCGTGCGCCATTCTTGCAAGCTAGGTGGTTGCACCTGGGGTTATAGTGGTAGCCGACGGGGATCGACCCCGTGTCACGCGAGTACGAGAACTGCGAGTTGTCGATTCCCCCAGTAAAAAAAAAAATTAGAAAATGAATATGAAGTAAAATGGTAATAGTTATGGGTATTTTTTCTTGGTTACTTACCCTAACACAATGATACAATACAAGGATTGAAATACACCGCAAATACTCACCACCAATGCCAAGGTCCATGGATTGAAATACAAGACAAATGCTCACCACCAATGCCAAGGTCAATGCAGTGTTACATGATTTCTAAACTCGTATTTGTACAATGTCCTTATAATTTGTCCCTATCACTCCATAGCCAATTGATATTACATTGAGGTTTAAAGCTCTAGGCCTATCACAAAGGGTTGATTTAGCCTTCCTATTAGGATATGGGATATAGTGTGTGTAATTTTAGGAGATATAGTGTATATAATCTCAACTCATTTTTGATAATTAAGGATGACAATACAATATGACAAAGGTGTGTGATTAGAGAAAAACGTGTATTCATATCATCATTTATATTCATAATTTGTGTAGGAGCAACTATAATGCTAAAAATAATAAATGAATATGCCACAAGTTGGTTAGTCCATGTCAAATATAGAAACTAAAATAGAACACAAACTTTAAATTGGATATAAAAATTAAGAATTTTTTTTTGTTTTTTTGTAAATTGGTGTAGGAATATATATTACTTGTAGGTATTATGATACAAAAAAGGGGGATCCTGGTTTGCCTGGAAGGAAACCAGACCAGGGGGTCCCTACTCTGCTAGTGTTGATAGTTACGGTGGATGTATCTGGTCTGCTACCAAGGGAAACCAAAACAGACCTTCCATATCCAATTTCAAAAGCACAGACATAAAGAACTAACTAAAACTTTCCAACTAAACTAGACTCGGTTACAGGTATGAACTAACCTTCCACTGCCTAGGCATAGCTGCCATTAAACTAACAAAAACCAAAAAGTTGAAACTAAGAGGCATTACAACACTTGGGGGTGCTCCTTCCCGCCATCCGCCCGACCCTTGTTATCTTCCTTTGGGGAGACCGTGCAATTCTTCCTGATTTGGGTTGGTGCGCCTTGTCCATCCGTCGACGTGATGTCCATGTGATGAACATATCGTAGGTAAAGGCGGAATTGAGCCGTCAACCACTCTAGCTTGCATTTTTGGTCCTTCTCTACCTCTACTAACAATTTGATGATTGTCTATAGACTGCTAAGGCGACACTGGGTCCTGTCCAACATTGTCTTAGTTTCCCTAAACTCCAGGCTTATGGCCTCCGGGAGAGCCCCCGAGACGTCCATCTCTATGCAGATCCTTTCATAGGATGTGTATCTTCCTTTTAATGTTGCTTCCGATGTCTTGACATATTTTCTGAGCTTGTTCCCTATTGCTTTGAAGGTGGACGACAACCAGTAATCAAGCGGTAAGGAGTAAAGCCTTAGCCAAACTGGGACATTTTTAAAAGTTTCTTTCTCTGGGGAGAAATTTTCCTTCCATGGCCACATGTACAACCCCGCTGAGGCGTGGAAATATGCTCCCTCCCTCAAAGCTTTTATCCCTGTCCTCTAGGTTCATGAAGACTATTGTAAAGAAACCTTTCGATCCCAGGTGTTCAACTTCTCCACTCGGCTTCCATTGGTATTTTATCCAGCTGCACAAAGTCTTTTATGTGGGCCACAGTCCCATAAACTTGCAGATCAATGCATGCATCTTCATCTGATCCTGGAAGAGTTGAGTTTGGGGGTCTTCCAGGATAACTTTGGGCATTAAAGTTGTTTTAGGTTTACACGGGTTATGCCCACCTACCCCACTAGGGTTCATCATTTCTTGCGTATTGTTCTGGGATTCTCTGGCCTCCTCCCCCACGCGATCACTTTTGCCTTGGTTGACCTCTTGATTCTTTTTTGTCCCTGATCCCGATGTGCATGTTAGGGGTTCCTTAAAACCGACGTTGTGTGGGCCTTTCCCTCTGCCCACCACTACCTGCTTGTAGGAGGGAGTTCCACTCCCTCCCCCTCTGGTAGCCATGCTGGTCGTCGCTGCTGAAACCGTAACTGTTAAACCCTAGATCTGAATCTCTCGTAAAAGGATGTCAGACCGGGAGCCTCCCCTCAAATCTAAGAAAATAAATAAATATTAAGTTGAATATAGAAATTGAGAAAGTAAATAAGAAATACATAAAAAAAATTGATAGAAATTGTTACATCAATAAGTATTTGTCTTCATAAAAACATAAACATAAAAATATATATAATTGGTCACATCAAAATCAAAATATATGGGAAGTGACAACATTTTTTTTAGTAACAAAAGTCAACGATTACATATGAAAGTTTTTAGGTGACATTTTTAGAAAATTCCATATTAAATGTTTTTAATTTTATTTTATGTTTTTAAAAAATAAAGTTGAAACTCTCAAGGATTTATGTCCCATCCATAATCTTTCTAACCAATGAGAAAATTGAATAAATGAAATTTAAAAATTTATTTTTAATTTAAAAAAAAAAACAATTTAATAAATTGATTTTTGAGAACATTGAAAAACTTTATAAAAATTCATAACATGAAATTCATTTAATGCAAAATCAAAGCACTTTGACTTGGAAATGAAAAAGTATACTCCATGATTTGCTTTGGTGACATGGACTAATAATAAAAGGTCATGCTCTCTGCATATATGAATGGGCCATGTCAAAATAAATAGAGAAATGGGCCATGCTCTTGCATATGGATAAGTTGAGCATCTTTGTAATGGCCACAATTTTTCCATTGACACACACCTAAAGGCATTGTCTAAACATTCAATCTTTTGAACATTTTCACCGGAATCTAGTGAAACATATCATGGTGAAATCACTATTTTTTTGTTGTTTAAATTGCATTTTTGAATGCATACACGAATTTAGCATGTTGAAAAACCTCCGGGGCACTCAAATTATACAGTCTCAATCACTCAAATATGGAGTTCCAACAATTTTTGGCCGGATTTCGAGCAAAATTGATCGCAAAATATGCCCAAAAGTCAAACGTTTAGACTACACGCACACCTAAATTCCTTATCGTAATTTCAAATTTTGTATTGTTCTAGTGATTCTAAATATTCGTTCATTTGAGAAAGGCTTTAATGGTCCAGTTGAATTTTGATTTCTATATACATTTATTTGCTTTAATTAGTGAATTTTACCTATATTGCATTGATAAAGGTAGCCAATTTTACAATAAAAATGATAAAGATTAAACATTCAATAGTCCTTGCTATGTAAAGATATGTAACTTTACTCTATACTCTCAACAAATGAATGAGCCTTTTTGTAAGGTCCCTACTTGAGGTGCAAGTGTGAATGGCATGTCATATGGCACGTTAGGACAACTTGCCTATGGGTGCATGATGACTCTATATGAATTGGTAGCCTTGGTGACTGACTCATGGGTGGTCGTCATGAGATGGTTATGGTGATGTACTAGTGTGTAGGCTAGGAGGACCAAGGATGTTTATC
>ML787329.1:218002-236008 GCA_009831015.1 Picea engelmannii
ATTGAAGATGTAGGTGTTGATTCTTGTGTGCAAATTATTACAGATAATGCACCTGTTTGCAAGGCTGTTGGTATGGTTGTGGAAGCTAAATATCCACAAATATTTTGGACACCTTGCATTGTTCATTCCTTGAATTTAGCACTAAATCCATTGCTTCGGATGTGACATGGATCGGAAGTCTTATTGAGGATGCACGTCATATCCGCAATTTTGTACAAAACCATACCAATGCCCTCACAATCTATAAGAAGTACACACAACTATCATTGTTGAAGGGTGCAGATACACGGTTTGCCTCATCATTCATCATGCTTAAGAGGTTGAGGGAGGTCAAGGACGCTCTTGGGTCCATGGTTACTTCAGAGTTTTGGTCTTTTTGGAGAAAGACAGATCAAGCTTCTTCAAAAAAGGTCAAGGGTACAATATTAGATGATGCTTGGTGGGAGAGGGTAGATCTTACCATTAAGATCATGGAGCCTATCATCTCTTTGTTACGATTTGCAGACATAGACAAGCCCATCCTAGGAGAGGTTTATGAGGGGTGGGATTCCATGATTGAGTCCATGAGGACCATTATTTTACAGAATGAGTCCCCTGAGTATGGGACATCAGTGGTGATCTTTTTCACCACCATACAGGATATTCTTATCAGTAGGTGGAATAAGAACTGCACACCTTTGCATTGCTTGGCTCACTCATTGAATCCCAAATACTACAACAGTGAGTGGCTCAGTGGTGGGACTTCACGCAGATTCCTGCCTCACATGGATCAGGAGCTTTCAGAAGGGAGGAAGGAAGCATTTAGACGGATATATCAGGATAGAGCATTCTTGATGAGGTGGAGGCAGGCTTTATATTTTTCCACTGCCAGCGGGAGATTTTCTAGCTATGATGTGCTCAGAGACAAGGGGGCTAAGAAGTCCCATGCTTGGTGGGCAATTCATGGGGCAACATGCCCTCCTCTACAGGAGTTAGCCATGAGGACCCTTTCTCAGGTTACTTCATCCTCTTGTTGTGAGAGGAATTGGAGCACATATGGGAATTTGTACAGTTTGAAGAAGAGCAGGCTTGAGCAGTCCAAGGCAAAGTCAATGGTGTATGTGCACACCAACCTCCGTCTTATTTACAGGCAGAGGGAGGAGTGGCTGAAGGGAAAGACAAAAATGTGGGATGTCTTTCCTGATGATATGGGTTTGGACGACACTGTTGTGTTGGCATTGGCCAACATGGATCTTAATGACCCAGTGCTAGAGCTGGTCACTTTTGAGGATGGTATTCCTCTTGAGGGGTCATCCTCCACAGCAGCAGATCCAATTCCACAGATTGGATTGGATGATCATGCAGAGCAATCAGAGATTGGAGGAGAGAGCAGTGGCGACGACGTTGATTTTGATGATGATTGAGTATGACATGGAGCCAGATGACTACTGACCAGTGACCAGTGACAGTCTTGTGCTATGGGATTCTTCCATCTACGATTTTAGTATCTTGTTCTACCTTATTTTGTATTTGCCACTAGCATTCCCACCTATAGTAGCCTGTGGCTGTAGGCTGTAGCTTGTAGCAGTGACTTAGGAGTTGGTGTCTATGTAACACATTTTGATTTTGATGACTTAATGAGAAAACTGCAGTTTATGGTTTGAATTTCTTGTGTGTTTCAAATTTCAATGTTTGTCATTATGATTTTAATATTTATCATGATTTATGTTAGTACTAGTTGTATCATTGTATGATTGAATAATGAATTTGTAATATGTATCATCATCATCATTCATTTAAAATTTAAATGTTTACAATTTTATTAATTTTGTGTGTAATTCATAATTTAATATATATATATATATATATATATATATATATATATATATTTTAATATATATATAATGTGTCCTCCGTGTCCTATTTCCAGGGGTCGCCGTGCCCGTGTCCGACACTCGT
Organism: Picea engelmannii; assembly: GCA_009831015.1. Lineage (NCBI taxonomy): Eukaryota > Viridiplantae > Streptophyta > Pinopsida > Pinales > Pinaceae > Picea > Picea engelmannii. The sequence continues at coordinate 219,941 of ML787329.1, forward strand.
ATTTCCGTGTCCTCCGTGTCCACGTGTTTGGTGACTTAGGTGGCTAGTGATTAATAACAAACAATGAATCACAAATAAATTGCATTTTCAAAGACACATTGAAATCCCCAAAGGGGTTAAATATCCACCAATGAGGAATTGGGGGTTTTCCATTAGTGACCAAGGTTCAATTCCCATGAGGGCATTGAGTCCTTTAGGTTGCCATGGGGGCACCCAAAGTTAGTGGTCAAACATGTCAGGCTTGCATTGCACTGCCCACACACAAATAAGTGGATTGAAGCCCACTCTCTTGTCATCCTTAAATTGGACACTAATTGTTTTGACTACGGCCAATTTTTTTTGATTGGAAATGGGCTCTGAGTCAAATCTGCATGTGCAGCTAGGGTTTCTTCCCTAGCCACTGCGAGTCTGTGCTCAGCTGCTCAACATTGGATGGATCTGATCTATGGTGTCGCTTCCCTTGGATGGCAGCACTCCCCACGTCGTTCTACAGATCTCTTCCTCTGCTCAACTTGACCCTCCTTTCACCTCCCAAAGCCCCTTAGTGGTAGGGTCACGTACACTCTTTGGTGTCATTGGCGATGAGAGCAACATGCCCCACAAATCTGTTTCGATGTCTTTGGCTCCACTTTCCTTGTCTAGTTTGGGTGCTTCTCAGGTAAACACAATCACCCCATCCTTTAAGGAAGTGTTCACCTCTCCTATCTCGTCCAAGCAGCTTCCTCAGGGCTGTTCCCCCTCCTGCAGACCCATAGTGGAGAAGGCGACTTTTACTCCCTCCATTCTAGTGGACAAGGGCACTCTAATTTAGATGAAGTTTTAACAAGAGTAGGCCCTGATCTGCCGATTTAGCAGTTTATGACCAAGATTAACTGATCTTTGTGTGTGGATTTCCTAGTACTGGATGTCCTATTGGTCGGAGGAAGCATGCATATACCCTTGTGCTCAAGGTGTCTTTATAGTTGAATTCAACTTAGCGTGGATAGGGATTGCATCTTGCATTCGGGTTCATGGTTTTGGGGTAGGGATGGACTCTGCATGAAGGCATGGCACCCCTCCTATAATCCTTTTAGAGAATCCCTAACCTCCACTCTGATGTGGGTCTGAATCCCAAACCTCCTTGTGCATTTATGGTCCTTTCAATCTCTGCATACAATTGGAAATGGGCTTGTCAAATTACACTACAGATGTGAAGAAAAACAGAAATTGTGCATTACCACAAATTTGTGTAGAAATTGACTTCTCCCACAGTCTGTTGGAAAAAAACCAGCTGGAAGCTAAAGATTATGTATGGGTTCAAAAACTGGACTATAAATAGATTGCTTTTAGGTGTTCATCTTGCTTTGAAGTTCTGCCCAGTTGTCGATTCTGCCAGTGAAAAATAAATAAATCTTGCTTTGAAGTTGGACATATAGTGGATTCCTGCTCCAAAAAGCAGGGAAAGATTGGACATATAGTGGACTCCTGCTCCAAAAAGTAGGGAAAGAAAGTTGACAAGAAAAGCAACACAAAAAGCCCCTTATGGTGGACTGGAGTGACAGAGCAACACCATGTTGTGAAAGTAGCTGCTCCCAAAGAAGGGGCTATTGAAGAGTTGACAAGAGCAAAGGACCCTGTTGTCCCTGATCAAGCAACTTCACCTCCGGAAGCAATTGTAAAGCTTAAGCAGTGGCTGGTTGAAGACCTCACGATTCTATAGGGTGAAGGAATGCAGCAGAGTATGATTTTGCTGTAGTCAAGTATGCACCAGGAAGGGAAGAATCTAAAGCCGATAGAAAGAGAAATGGAACATCTTTTGAACAGGGAAGATTTAGAGGCACAGTCAAAGCTTCCAACGCCCCCCTGTACCCCTATCTTGTTAGTTCCATCTACTCATCCCACTCCTCCAAGTGTATGGGGAGGATGGGCTGCAGAGGTGGAGGTAGGACTGGCATCAATAAAAGAGCACCAAGGGAAGAAGCAGGTGCCAGGTGGGACAATGAGACCAAGGAAGAGGAAAGGGAACTAGAACCACAGAAGCCAGTCACTCCCCTCCAAGAACAACAAGAAGAATGGACAATAGTTACCAAGAAGATGACCTGCAACCCACAACTGGGGACTTCAAACTACTTGACTAGGCTACGCCACAGAAACTTGTTTTAATTATGCTATGCTTCTGTAACATTTTAGGCAACCGGTTTGTTTGAATCTATCCATGTAACCCAGGGAAAGAAAGAAAGTTAGGAGAAAAAGGAAGACTTTCTGCAGGAAGATCTCTTTTCCACTAATGGACGGAGGATCCCCCACAGTAGACAAAGTCATCCTGAAAACCATTGTCTACGTACTTCTTGGCTGTACTTGTACAGCCACTTTTTGACTCAGTATAAAATATCCATTTCTTTTAAAAAAAAACACATTGAAATTATTTTTAAAGCAAACAACGACATCCCATGGGCTTGAGAAATGGCCTCTCCAACAATTTGCAGGTGGATTTTAGTGTGTAATCATAAAAAAATTCACTGCTGTTATAGGTTTCCAGCCACTTTTCTAGTCAGAATTTGCCAAAAACAGACCGCTGTCACAAATTTTTGCCTACAAGAAAGTTAAAAATTAAACTTAAAATCCCTCTCCAATGTGTTCAGTGTTGAATCTAGTGAAAACTGCCAAAATTACTCTGCTATTATAATTTTTCAACCACCAAGTTTCCATTGACTATGTAGAACCAACAATCAATCTTCAAAATGATGGTTTGTTTTCGTTTAGGGTTTCTAGTAGAGTTTATGCTGTGTAAAAGCATTGGTGGGGCCTGTTAACCTCAACCGTCCGGTAAAAGGTAACTAGGGAAGGTGCGAATGTCACCTCGCATGATTCTTTTGTACTCAGGTCTAGCCTCAGGGGTGAATCCCTAAGCAATCTAGAGATAAAATATAAACTTGGGAAACAAAATCCTTCCAAACTGCGAAAAAAACTTGCTGTTTTTTTCTTTGGAAATAACTCTCCTGGAAACTCCTGGGCACTTCCCTCCATTTCAAGGATGGTACCCAGTGTAAAGTGGGCAGTGTAGACTTAGTGCTCCTGACCCTGTGGGAATCAAACTGGAGAGCTGCACAGCGTGTTGGAATGTTGGCAACGTCCTTGAAACAGTGTTACCATTCGATTGAGCCAACCCTCGGGGCTTAAAATAACTTGCTGTTAGGTAAAAATCAGAAGTAAATTATCTGTGTGTAATAAATCTGGAAAGCAAGTTACAATGCTGAGTTACACTGAAATAGTTAATTCTTCCCTGGAATCCATCAAATGTGCCTTAAATTCATCTCAAATCAGTGCTGTTAAAGCACAGATTTGCAGGAAAACAGCAAGCTTAAAGTCTGGAATATCTTTGACCACAGGGCTTGAATTCCGGGGTTGGAGTATAAAAACAATTAAGTGGTAGTAATTCCCAATGTCAGTTGATTCAGAAAATTCAAGTAAAGCACACACTTCAAAGATAAGTTACCAGGATTCGGATCTGGATACAGATACGGATCCACCAGATTTTTGAAAAGCTGGGATCCGGAAACAGCTAGCCATATTTGTATGGGAAATCCTAGCCTCTTTAATCCAAAAGTTGTGTCTTTTCACAAAATTGAGCCTACTTTTTAATTTGCTCATTCGAATTACATAAGTACAAAATTTACATAGAATAACGCTAAAAAGGGTGACGTTAGACTCTCAATGAGGGACGTTGAGCTGGGAAACTGCAGTGCTAGGCCTCCAAAGGCCACATACCATGCCCACACGTGCCAAAATCCTCATCAAGCATCTCCCACATCATCCATCCATCATGCCCTAGCCCGCAATATCCAAAGGCCACATATCATGCCCACACGTGCCAAAATCCTCATCAAGCATCTCCCACATCATCCATCCATCATGCCCTAGCTATGAGGGTGACATCCAAGCCTCCAAGGCTAATGTCCAAGTGTGGGAGGATGAGAACTGGTTTCTCAAGCCATGCCAGAGTGCCTCCAAAGGCAACGACCCCCTTTCTTCATTGTGCAATTGGTGATCACAAGCGTGGCCCAGACGTCTCTACATCCATTATTGGGCTCCAAAGCCCTCATGAAGGTCCGAACAAGTCATCTCCCCATGAATACATTTTCGTCGGGCAAGGTCCTGCAAAGACAAACTGATATGCCCTCCAAGGGTCCATAAGTCACAAGAATCATGCCAAGTAAGCCATGTCTAATAATTAAACCACCCGAACATGTGTATCAAACCCCCCTTTTCAAACTAAACAAAAGCTCAAAGACCTTATACAATTTGTCAAATTTAAGTGTGGGAGGGGTGTCAAGGCATCCTATTGGGCTAGTCAATCCCCAAGTCAAGGGTGTTTCCCAAGGGAAACCCATCTAAGTCATGTATGAGTATGAGGTGGAGTAGGGTAAAACTTCTAGGCATGGGGTTCATGACATACAAGGGTTCATATTGTCTCATTTATGGGTTCCTTTGTAGAGGGTGTGTTGCACCTTCTTTTTCAATGCAACCTTTTTCCAAGCCCATTTATTGCCATTAATTAATTAAAGTCCAAAACAATTGGGTATTATAAGACATGGAAAGAAAAGAGTACCGCAATGTCACTTGAAGCTAGAGGTACACAGAGTGCCATATGCATCGAAAGAAAGGGACACCACATACGTGTACACACCTCAACAAGCGGGACATCTATATAATGTGAGTTTGTTCTTGCAGGTCTTTCATTTCTTTTAGGGGAAATGTTTCATCGTTCTCAAGACCTCTTGGGCGAGCATCTAGAAGGTTATGATTTGGCTTCTTTTGCCAGCTACATTTCCCTCTAGGCCTTCAGCCCCTTCTTCCCATGAAATGAGGTAAAATCCCTTCTTGGGTCAGTGCGCTTGAAAATCCCAAAAGATGAGGAAACAAAAGGGAAGAAATATGGAAAGTGATAAGTGTGATCGGGAATGGTATGATGACTCTTCAAGGAACCCCCCAGTAGCACCCTATTCTCGAGGGTGACCAACTTACTAGGATGGAATGACACCCACCAAGGTTAATTAAGGCAAAGAATATAATTTCCAAGCAAACGTTCTGTAATCAAGAAAGAATTCTTTGCAACATATCCAAATGCTTCAATTATTAGGGTGACACTTACCATTATACCAGACTTATTACCTAATGAAGCAAGACCTGCTGTCCTCTGGGGCCAGGCTGGTGCGATGGATGATGTTCTGCTGCCCGTGATGTATGGTGGTGCATCAATCAATAGGAGGGGCCTTGCAGGGCTATGCTAGTCAATCCGTCTCTCAACACTCCATGTTTGCTACCTGTGGGCCTCAAGACATGATCTCCTTGGTTACCCCTAGACTGAGGGGGTAACAGACCTCATATGAGAAGATAGCAAGAGATCTGGAAGAAGATAGAGTGTATTAGGAAGAAAATGAGCAGATTTGCGAAAGAGACCAGCCAGATACCGGTAGGCCATACATACTGTACCACTTCTGTAGCTGTCGTTTCTCTATGCATAGCCCATACACCTTCAGATCTGGCCGTACACTATCTTCTGTGGATTGTTGGAGTGTGCTTTAGTGTTGAGAGGAGTGGAAGAGCAATTCACTGTCCAGGAAAGGAGGAAATAGAGCAGGTCAATACTACTGTAATTGTACCCTCTTTTACATAGTCCGTACACTTCTGTTTGAGGTGATTTTATTGACTGTACAGTGGCTGGTTGAAACAGGCTGCAGAGGTCACCTTGTAAGCTTTGATCAAAGGAATGAAAAGCTGTGTTGAAGGAGAAATCCCTGTGTATGTATGTGTTTCATTTTTGCTTTTGCTGTTTATTTTTCAGCTATTGCGTGATTGATGCTATGTTCAGAAATTTAATTTTCTTCTGTTAAATAAATTCTGTTTTGAGTTATTTAATGAGAGAACATCAGGACAATAATCACCTAGGGTTAGAAAAATTTACATTAACCACCCAAGTTCAAATCCATTTCACTAAGGAACCAAACTAACTGTTCTGTTATTAACTAATTGCCATCAACAGGCATGGCACTACAGATTTATGCAACCTAAATGCAACCATTCAAGTATTCATGAACCCATAAATCACACATGCAGGCTAACACAAGTAGTTGAAAGAACAAACTAGAAATTAATTGAACCATGACATAACCATAACGATTCAGTATTAAATACAACACAATTCACAGATATAATTAAGAACACTTATTGCACCTTGTTGCGACAGTTCTCTCTACAACAGAGGGAACCCAGAGCCGAGGCTATGAATCCACATGGGCACACTCTTCTAATTTTTGGCTCTAATTTCTCTTCTCACCACTCAATTTCCAGGTTAGTAGTCATCTACAACAATTCCCAATCCATATCCCTCTTCCCCATCAACTTGCACAACCCAAGGAATGTGATCCTTTTTTTTTCTCAACAACCCTCAATCTATCCCACTTCTCTCCATGTCTTCAAAACAGGCTGGCCAAGTAATCTCACTGCTAGGATTCTAGGGAATTATCAGCTATGGCGAATTTTCCTCAATCACAACCAATATAATTCCACACAGTCACAATTCTCTGTTAATTCATGGTTGTAGCTTTCATAGCACGAATTTAGTATACACATTGTTCTCTCTAGGGTAATTGTCTCCAATTTGAAAAACAAAAGACAGTTTTGCACGGTGAATTCCCAAATTTTTGGAAGTTTGGCTCCCTGCTAATTGGACGTCAGTCTTCTTTGAACTCCCCTCTCCCCCCCGAACCTCCAAATTCAAACAACAAATAATCACCATAATAATTCTCTTGCATGCAAAGGTAAGCGCTTTAATTGCATGGCATGAAGGGGTCACGTGCCGCTTGATGCACTAATTTCCCCCAAGTTTATTTAAACATAATTAGCTGGTAATTAGGGACATAATCAAGTTTTATAAGACTTTGGGTTAGCTCCCTTACTAAGGTCCTTTCTTTAGCCTACTTAGCCCCCCTGTCTTTCCCCTCTTGTGGAGTCATAGCCCCCCTTTCTTTCATCCTCCTCTTTTGCAGCCAATGATGTACTGTTTATAAACTTTAATGCTCGATTACAAATTACATTTGCCGGCTTCTAACCATTCATCATGTATATACACAAAATTAAACTGGGGTATTACCGTATTACACATTAGATTGAATTGACCGAGTTGAGGAATCTAAAGTTTACTTTCTCTTCCTGAATGACTTCAAAAATTGCTGCGATTTGATGTTTTAAATTAGTGGGTGTTTCCTGCAGTATTAAGCAACCTATTCCCCTTCTTTGTTTCAACTTTCAATCTTAGAATCCCACAATTCCTTGCTTAGGGGGTGAGGAGAAAAGGGAGTAGGGCCTTCTTTTGCATATAATGCTAAAACACTGAAAAAGTTGTAAACTGTGCCAAAAGGCAAAAAACTCCCCAATTTCTATCTTTGCCATGTGAGGTCTATTGGGTGTTAGCTTTTTAGCTCGGGAGGTACTCCGCATGTGTGTCTTGTATGCGGAAGTTACCTTGTACCTACACTACTAGACACTTGACTTCATAATGGGTTTTTATAAAGTGGTTCTTTTATTAAAGTGACTTTTTAATGAAGTGTACCTTCTAATATTAAAGTGACTTTATTTCATAAAGTGCACTTATGTAATAAAGTGAAAATGTACTTTAATATTTTAAGTGATTTATTTTGGAGGGAATGAATCATGGCCCTTGATCTTGTAAAGGCAAGATTAGATCTTGGCCTTTGGATTTAGCGTTGGGGAAGGTGAAAAGACACTTTGGAGGGAAAAAGGTCATTTTCAGATTTTATAAAAGAATGCATTGGGTAGTGTGCAAGAGACATTGAGAGAAGGAGTTTGAGATATTTTCTGAGTAAGCTTGAGAGAGGAAAGAGGGCAGCAAGGAGGGCACATTTTCCAAGAGAGCTAGGGCACAAATCCCAAGGAGGAATTTCTGTTTGAGTGCTGGGTCATTTTTTTGCTGTTGGAGGCTGTACTGTATGGATCTGTACAGTCCATACAACAACAAGAAGAGGGCACATAAATGGAGGCAGGCTGGGCACGATTTTCGAGGTTGTTTTGAGCATTTTTCTTGCTACTGCTGGGCCATACAGAACAGTCTGTACAACAGACTGTTTGCACAGATTTCGAGGTGCATATTTTCTGGGTGGGTCATACAACAGTACGGACTTGGCACATAAATCGAGGCAGAGATTTTTGGGTGCTGTAAGTGGTTTTTCTCTTGGTTGGAAATGTGTTATTACTGCTGATATGTACTTTCCTGAAGCTGAATAATAGAATCTCTCTCTCTCTCATTAGGTTTCCCCACATTGGGGTTTTCCCTGGCATTTGCCTAAATTTCTGAGTTATTCATGGTTGGATGAATGTTGTTCATTGTGTTTATTTCTGAGTTGTTCATGGTTGGATGAATGTTGTTCATTTGCCATAATTACTTAGCAATGTGTATTTCTGCTTATGGTAGTTTCTGAATGTGGGTTTTAGACAGTTTCTCTAGGTTGCTAAGTGTATGCCAGAATATTAGCTTGCTGAGTTTTGTCATTAAATTTCTACATGGTATTAGAGCTTGGGCTCTAAGTGACAATGAGCAGTGAGGTTTTTGGGCAAGTTTGAAGGGGGAAAATATGTGATTGTTTTCCTTGAGCTGTGACAGGGAATATGGCTGCATGCATTAGATTTGAGGATTGGTTGGATGACATTTCCAACTATTTGCAGTGGAAGGTCCGGATGTCAGCTGTTCTCAAGGAGAACAAGATTTGGACCTATGTCAATTCTGTTGTTATGGTTCCCACAACAGATCCTGTTGCTTTGGATTTGCATGAGGTCAAGGAGGCCAAGGCTCAGAGGATTATTCTGGATGGGGTGAAGGATCACCTTATCCCACACTTGGCTGAGAAGAAGACAACCAAAGAGATGTGGGATGCACTTAAGAACTTATTTCAGGCGAAGATTGAAAACCGGAAGATGGCCTTGAAGGCTATGCTGCATGATACCAAGATGGGTAAGGAGGAGAGTGTTTCTTCTTATCTTAACCGGGTAGCTCAAGTGAAAGATGAGCTGGCTGCTGTTGGAGAGGTCATATCGGATTCAGAGTTGGTGAGGATAGCCTTGAAAGGCTTCACCAAAGAATGGGAAGTCTTCGTGAAGTGTGTGGTGGGTTGTGAGCATCTTCCAGATTGGAGCAGACTGTGGGATGATTTCACTCAGGAGGAGATCCGGGAAGGATCTCAGAGTAGTGGACAGAAGACAGATGGAGCTGATGAGAATGTTGCTCTTGCTGCAAAGAGTAAGAAGAAAGGAAGTTTCGGGAGGGACTTGAATAAAGTCAAATGTTATTGCTGTAACCAGTTGGGACACCTTTCTTCTCATTGTCCTGAGAGGAAGAAGAAGAAGAAGGAACCAAAGGGGCCTGAGACAGCGGCTACAACAACCATGGAGGACTTTGCTTCCAAGTATGACAGGGAATTTTCTTTGGTTACCCTAGTTTCCAGTGTTGGTAGTGGAGGATTTGGAGGTGATATCAGATGGATCGTGGATAGTGGAGCCTCCTGCCACATGACGAGAATTTGGCGAATATTCCTAATTATCATAGAGATAGGTCCTGATCGACAGGTGGTAAATGAAGGTGGTATGGCGCGAGCTGTACGTGGAATTGGAAGGGTTAGATTTCGACTCGAGTATGGAGGATTCCGGGAGCTTGATGGAGTTCTCTTTGTTCCAGGGTTGAGGGTTAACTTGCTCTCAGTCTCAGCCTTGGAGGATGTAGGATATTGTACATTGTTCAAGAGGGAACATGTCTTTATCTACAGGGAGGGACTGGACTTGGTGGAATTGCAGTTGATCGGTGATCGGGTGGACAGGTTGTATATGTTGCGAGGACAACCTTCAGGGTATGATTCAACGTCCGATGAGGAGCATGAGGAGGCTCCTGAGATTGCGGTGGTACTAAGGATTCAGTCTTGCATTCCGAGAGAAGAGAGCGAGTCTCTTCTGAGCACTGGCAGGAGGCTCAACTGGTGTGGTCGAACCAATGCTCAGGGTGGAGTGGATTCTCCAAGGAGCTCAGGGTTCCGGGTAGCTGTCAGGAGAAGATCTTCTAGTTCGGGTTCTGTGCAGGTGTTGAGGATGGCTCCAGGTTCAGAGGGAGCTCCTTCTGAGCACAATGTGATGGAACCAGATGATAGTGATGGCAACGAGTACTTCCTTCGCTAAGAGGGAGTGTTAGCTGTTTAGCTCGGGAGGTACTTCACATGTGTGTCTTGTATGCGGAAGTTACCTTGTGCCTACACTACTAGACACTTGACTTTATAATGGGTTTTTATAAAGTGGTTCTTTTGTTAAAGTGACTTTTTAATGAAGTGTACCTTCTAATATTAAAGTGACTTTATTTCATAAAGTGCACTTATGTAATACAGTGAAAATGAACTTTAATATTTTAAGTGATTTATTTTGGAGGGAATCAATTATGGCCCTTGATCTTGTAAAGGCAAGATTAGATCTTGGCCTTTGGATTTAGGGTTGGGGAAGGTGAAAAGACACTTTGGAGGGAAAAAGGTCATTTTCAGATTTTATAAAAGAATGCATTGGGTAGTGTGCAAGACACATTGAGAGGAGTTTGAGAGATTTTCTCAGTAATCTTGAGAGAGGAAAGAGAGCAGCAAGGAGGGCACATTTTCCAAGAGAGCTAGGGCACAAATCCCAAGGAGGAATTTTTGTTTGAGTGCTGGGTCATTTTTCTGCTGTTGGAGGACGTATTGTATGGATCCATACAGTCTGTACAACAAGAGGAAGAGGACACGAAAATCAAGGCAGACTGGCCATGGTTTTCGAGGCTGTTTTGAGCATTTTTCTTGTTGCTGCTGGGCCGTACAGAATAGTCTGTACAACAGACTGTTTGCATGGATTTCGAGGTGCAGATTTTCTGGGTGGGTTGTACAACAGTACGGACTTGGCATGAAAATCGAGGCAGAGATTTTTGGGACAATTTTTGGGTGCTGTAAGTGCTTTTTCTCTTGGTTGGAAATGTGTTATTGCTGCTGATATGTACTTTCCTGAAGCTGAATAGTAGAATCTCTCTCTCTCGCTGGGTTTCCCCACATTGGGGTTTTCCCTGGGATTTGCCTAAATTTCTAAGTTATTCATGGTTGGATGAATGTTGTTCATTGTGTTTATTCCGCTGCATAATTACTTAGCAATGTGTATTTCTGCTTATGGTGATTTCTGAATGTGGGTTTTAGACATTTCAGAGTTCATGCAAGACAGTTATCTCTAGGTTGCTAAGTGTATGACAAAATATTAGCTTGCTGATTTTGTCATTAAAAATCTACATTGGGTTCGATTCCTTCACCAAACATCACGAAATAGGGGTCCCACTTCAACTTTTTATGTTAAAATTTAGTTTAATGAATGTTTAATATAAGTAAAGGTAGATGCCAACATCTGAAAATGGGGGTGCCACTTTAAGTTTGAAAGTTAAATACAATTTCATAGAGGAGGTTGATCGGACAACATGACCAGGGTGAAGGTGTTGTGGAAATTTCTGAAATGCTTCAATACCATGTGGAAATTTTGAATGGAAAAATGTCCTTAATGCAGAACATAAATTTCACCTCTTAAGTATAGGTTTCCTAGATCTTAACCTTGTGAATTCAGCCTTAGGGTTGCCATGGAATATAATACAAAACAACGACGGAAGTGGACAATATTTCAATCCTTAACAACCTCAAACTTGTAGGCAATCCAAGGGAAAATATACCAAAGTGTTCTGATAAGTTTCAGCCCTCTAGGGAAATCTTGTAATGCAAAAACCAGATTTAAAAACTTTAATTTACAACAATAAATACAGGAGTAAAATAACCCTTATCTCTTTCAATTACAATGTTAAATCACTTAACATAGTTTCCCTTAAGTTATGTCAAATCAACAAGACATATATAGCTGGAAATTACAAACCACGAAGAACATAGATGGCTGAAAATCAAGTCTGTAATTTACACAAGTATTGGACAATTGAGAACTTCATTAATATGCATAAGATAAAGTTCATCTACACACCATAGCCTTATCACAAGGCTAGTACAATCCCACTAGCTCTCCAAAATCCTAGCTAGGGAAAACCAATAAAACCCTAGCTCAACCAAGGAGCTTCTACATTGCATAAATCACTCAAACAAGTCCTCCAAGGAAAGATGTCTCCTCTTTCTCTTCTTCACCAAATAAACTCTAGGGTTTCACCTCAAAACTCTAATCTAAATTCTCCAAGGGATGAAACCCCAACCTTAAACATCAAGATGCTCCAAGAAGATCAAGAAATCCTAGCGACTCCGAGAGAGAGAGTCCAAATACAATTGAAGACTTAAGAGAGAGATGGTGACTAGTGTGTTCCTCTTAGTCACATTTCTAATCAAAAGATGAACAAGAATGATGAGTACAACATGAATGATCATCACGAACGTGTTCTTCACAAGAGTAAACCTTAGTATCTCAAAAGCATCAAGCTCCAAACCTAGATGTCCTCTCGAGTCTTCATAACTCCTCCCACGGTTTCCTCATGAACCCTAGTGACTTCCTCCACGAAGACAAGTACAAAGAAAATAGTACAATGATGATGATAATGAAAGGACTCTCTCCTTCCTATATATATATATATATATATATATATATATATATGAGAGGTAAGGGAGACCATCAATACATGTGGGCCAATGCCCTTACAAGAAATCTACAATAATCACATGTAGGCTCACACATGTGGAAGGCTACACTCCAAGAGTACACATGCCAAGATCCAATTTCAAGTCATCCACATGCAATGCTCTAAATGCAAGGGTGCTCCATGAGGTGTCCAGTGCTCCTCCTACAAGCCTCCAAAGGATCCACCAATCCTGCTAAGCCATGCACTCTCTTGGGTCCACTCCCCCTGCATGAACATTGCCGCATCTCGTGCGTCCCTGAGCTAACTCTAAGCCTCCATATAGAAATCCAAGCTACCCCATGCTATCTAGTGGTTTAATGCCCTCCTTTAAGATGCATAACGCTCCTACTCCTAAGTAGGGTGTTCTCCAAGCAAGCAAACGTCTCCATGTGGCCATCATGAAGGACGTCCCCCAAGCTGTCTAGAGACATCTAATGCCCAAGGGAATAATACCAAGCAAGCACCCAACTGAGATCAAGCAATCATTGAGTATGCGATCTCCAATGTGCAATTCCATCAAGGACTATCTCCCATGTGCCAATCCAGCACGGATCATTCAGGGGTTAAACATACACCATCTACCCCAAATCTCATGAAGCACCCCCAAACATGGTGTAAATACTTTTTGGAGTAACCCTAAAACTAATACTCCCTCTTTATAAGGAATGTGTTTACACTAACACCCGTTGACTCCCTTTGCAACTCCACTAAATCTTATACCACCTGCACATTTTTACCTACTACAATCCTGGAACCAACCATTGTCTCCCGTAAAGAAATTGACATCCATGCTATCACAACATCTCGATCCTCCAAAGAATATTGATCACTTGTGAATCTGAAGGAACATAACTTTAGAATAAAAGAAACTTGTTGAACTCCAACACCCTCAAGTCATCATAATGGGCCAAAATCTTCGATAACCACATCATGAGCTATCCAGGACATCTTGTAAAGATAATCACATCTCCACACAAGACCAAGGCATGTGGATCATATTTATCAAAGTCACAATCATAGATGTTTCCACAAGTCAACTCCTCGATCCTGAAATACAAAGCGCGTGGTATAGGTAACAACCCATGCAAGGCTATCAACAATGCATGAACATGAGAATCCCTCTCATGCACCTCAAATTCTCCATCAATTGAAACAACTTGAACTAGGTCAATTCCCTCATCCCGAGAGAATCTTTAAAGTAAGAGTAACATCATGGGCAACTCCCTCTGTCTAAGAGAATCCATGAACCCCGCCCCTGTACTTTACAATGCTCCCATTCGTTACAATCTTCCATCAAGGCATCACACCTCTCCTCCTCAAGAGAAATGGAAGGCTCATAGATGGAAGAAACCATTGCAATATGACTAGCATATCTCCTAGGAGGTATACTCACCCTAATACACACTTGCAAATGTGAGCTAAGTTCTGCTCACTTAGTGTGTCCTTGGAGGCACAATGCCTAGGTTCAAAGCCCACGCTATCACTTTGATTTGAACCTTTTCCGTCTAGGCTTACTTCTAGGGAAGCCAAGGGGGGTAGACCCTAGTTACTAGATGAATTATTAGATGATTTCTAGGAGTTAATTTTGGTTTATTAAAGGTGAGGGGAAGCTAGCCTATATGGCAAGCAACAATGCAAATGCAAATCTTTAAATGAAAGTCAAACCTTTCCCTAAGGTCAACTAAGACTAGTGCCTAAGGTTGGGCAATGGGGTCAATTAGATTATACAAGAATTAAATACAACTATACAAGATATAAACAATGCTAAGGAATTATTACAAAATGAAACAATTACAAAGTGAGATATGCAAATTGAGTATGGAAAGATAATGAACAAGATGAATTAGATAATTGCACAATAGATATAAGATGAAACTAAAGAATTGTTAGATTGTGAAACATTCAACTCACATCAATAAATGAAATATATCATACAATTATACAAAGAAGACTTAGATTTTATACCAATTAGTTGAGATATCACAATGAAGATATTGCTTGAAATGTGAAATTGCTTGCAATGCCCAAATATATGAAAAAGTAAACTGCCTTTAAGTGTGATTGTCAAACTTGAAATGAATACTTGCTTGGAAAATAAATCACACCACCATAAGATTGCTTGCAAAATGAAATTGAGATGTTATGTTGTGAAATTGCCTTAAAAAATGTATTGCAAGTGTTGTGAATGTAGTGTGTAGCTTAATTTTAATAGATTTTAGATGTCACTTTGATTAGGGGATCAAGTTTGATAGATTGAGTCCTAGACTGTGTGACTACCCCAAAACCATTATTATTCTGACCAAAAGGGAGTGTTGGGTGCTCAAGAAGTATGGCAACAAGGCCTACCCTAGCTCCACAGGTCAAACCCAAAGAATCAAGGTATTCCACCCAGAGGACACCTAGTGCTGTGAGATCATCCCTGACCTAGCACCCCGAGCTTCTTTCCAAGTCTTAGATTTTATGGTGCAAAAACAATAAATGGTTGTGGATGCCTAATTACTACCTCCAACCTTTGCCCTTTCTTGTCACCCAGGATCCAACTAAATGGCAAGGGGAGAGAATACGGGGCAAACGTTGGGAACACAAATATTACTTGAGCAATGATTTTAAATTAAAACAAGCCTTCCGTTATTGCAAGGAATGGCTAGGTGCCAGTCTCTTGCAATATGGGGCAAAATAAATGAATTGAAAAGTTTTATTAGTTTGCTTTAACAAATAATGAAATTAGTTTATTTCTTGTTTTACTAATTGAATGAAATTACAATCCCACAACTACGGTCATGTGGAGGCACTATGCCTACCTTTTGACCAATGTGGGTATTAATTAAAGAATTAAAAATTAAATTTGCTTGAAAGAATGAAATAACTTGAAAGCAAAAGTACCTCAACTATGACACATGTGGAGGCACAATACCTACTTTTTGGGCCAAAGTGGGTACTTAAAAAAATGAAAAATGCTTAGAAATAAAATGCAAACCACACAATGGCTCAAGTCGAGGTGCAATGCCTACCTTTTGGCCAAGTATGGGTGTAAAAGTAAAAAGCAAGAAAGGAAATCCTAACTATTACAATGTCAGATTTTTATGTAAATTTACAAGAATGCCACCCAAAAGACTCTAAAGGGTGGCTTACAATTAATAGAATATGTAGGAGGGAAGTGGATTTGATATCCCAACTTAGAAATGCCCTTTGGAGGCCTTTGGGACTAAAACACTTGTATCTGTTAATTTTTAATGAAGATTTGTACCTTGGACAAGTGGTTCCTATGGGTTTTTAAACTTTTACCTAGGAATGTGGTCCACAACTTAAAAGTGGGTCTTTTTCATAAAGTCACTTTATAAGTGGTAAAGTGAACTTTAAATTAGAAA